>JAJEJO010000191.1:418027-453929 GCA_020662805.1 Glaucomys volans | reverse complement strand
TCTCTCTCTCTCTCTCTCTCTCTCTCTCTCTCTCTCTCTCCCTGGCTGCCATGAATTGAGCAGCTTTCCTCCACCATTCCCTTCCAACATGATGTTCTGCCTCAACTCAGACCCAGAGCAATGGAGTCAGCAGACTATGGATTGAGACCTCTGAAACCATGAACCAAAATAAACTTTTCCTCTTGTAAGTTGTTTGTGTCAGGTATTTTGACACAGTGATGAAACACTAACAAATACAAGGGCTAATGCCCTTACAAGAAAAGGTGGAGACACCAGAGCTTTCTCTCTTCACCAGGTGAGAACACAGTGAGAAGGAGGCCATCTGCAAGCAAGGAAGAAAAACCTCTCCAGGAATCAATTCAGCTGGTACTTTGATCTTAGATGTCCCAGGCTCCAGTAATGTGAGAAATAAATGTCTGTTGTTTAAGCCACCCAGTCTGTGGTATTTTGTTATGGCAATGCAAGATGACTACTATGACATGTATTTTATGATTAGATAAGAAATACAAGCTCAGAGGATAGTTTCAAAAACAGGAATATAGGAGCAAAAATCACCTGAAACCCCACAATTCACAGATAATCACGTTATTTTGGTGATTGTCTTTCCATGCTTCTTCTGATACATGTAGAAAATTTTTTACAACCCAAACTATAGATGCTATTTTACAACTTTTTTGGCAACTAGAAAAGTATACATGTTTGTTTTAATGTACTGCAAAGTCCTTCACTGTACAGATATCTCACACTATCCAATCAGTCCCCTTAGTGATAGGGATTTAGGTGGTTTCTAACTTATCCTTATTATAAACAATGCTTCATGAAACAATGCTTTATGTATCATTGCATGTTTATCCAATTCATTCACTGGGATGAATTCCCAGAAGTTGAATTTCTGGGCCAAAGGATATACATATTTAAAAATTTGATAGTCTGTATGTTGCCAAATTACCTTCCAGAAAGGCTGAACCAATTTGTACTCTTACCATGTCTGAGAGCGCCTATTACCCCAAACCCTTGCCAAATTGGCATGCTTTCAACAATGGTAAAAATAAGTTCTTGTCTGCTTTTCTCCTATGAATCCTGCCAAAGTGCATGATGTGAGACTAAATGAGAGGAATATAAAGTTGACAGATGGGAGGTATTTTGGTCACTGTAATGTTTTATCTGAAGCACACCACTTTCCCCTCAAAGCAAATGTGATAGATAAGGCCTCTTCTTATTTTTTAGTATAAGTTCTAGGAAGTAATATCCTAAATGGACTGATTCCTTGGAATATGAAGGTTTCTGAGGATGTAAAAAATATTCAAATCAGCTGTGTTTTGGACTGATGAAGGATATTCATTTTTTTGACATTATAGTTTCCATTCGACTTCTTTTTTAAAGAAGCAAAATATTTTGTTCCATACTGTCCATTTATTTATCCGAAGTTCATAAACAGGAATTTTTTCCCCAACTTTTTCTTCGTGGTACTGGAGACTGAACAGAGGGCCTCACACGTTAGGCAAGTGCTCTACCCTCAGTCACATCCCAACACTTTTTATTTTGAGATAGGGTCTTACAAAATTGTCCAGCCTACCCTTAACTTGTGATTCTCTTGCCTCACCCTCCCAAGTAGCTGGTTAAAAAAAAAAAGAAAAAAATTTCAATTAAAATATAGCTGGGTGTGGTGGTATATGCCTGTAGTTCCAGCTATTCAGGAGGTTGAGGCAGGAAGATCACTTGAGCCCAGGAGTTCAGGGACAGACCCTGTCAAAAGAAAAAATAATAAAGCCAGGCACTCCCAGCTACTTGAGTTCTATCATCATTACTGGAAAACCACATATATAATATTTTATATATAATATTATGTGTAATTTACCTTCAAGTTACATTTTTCCCTTAAAATCTGATTGGGAAAATCTGCTTTTTTTTTTTTTTTTTCAGTGCTGGGGATTGAACCCAGGGCCTTGTGCTTGCAAGGCAAGCACTCTACCAACTGAGCTATATCCCCAGCCCAACAACTGCCATTTTTTAAAAATAACTTCTTCACTGCAAATTAGATGAGAGAAAAGAAAAGCATATAATTAAACACCACGAGGAAAGCACAAGGAAAATTGAATGAAGTTTTAAATTCAGCTATTTCACTCTGGATATGTGATCCAGAACACATCACTTAACACAATATACTTACTTTTTTTCTCATCTGATAACCTAGCACAATGAAATGTACCCTGGCTTCTCCATAGAGATATTGGAAAAGCAGGGAGATTCCTAGTCCTATAGTGAATTAAATTATGTTTTTATAAACATGTATATACAGTCTAATATACCTAATTCATTTGTCTGACCTGAGAGTTTTTTGCACATGAGAAGGTATATTTTTTTCAAATGAAAATACATAAATCATATATAAGCTTCACTGTTGAAAATTATTCTCTTATTTTGGCATCATTATCAATTAAAAGCATTTTAAAACTGTTCAGCCTATTTGATGATATTAATGAACCTTAAATGACAAAAAGCCAGAAAAAAGTTAAGACAATTATAAAATGTGAACTGTACATTAATATTCCCCTTTACTTTTCCCTCTTAACCACTTAATAAATTGAGTGTATCAAATTACTTAAATGTAGTACTTCCAATGTTGGTAAACTTGTATTTTTTACAAGGTGTAATATATTTGTTTTAATTTAGACAGAAAGATCACTCCAAATTCTGTAATTCTAGCAACAATGTGAAGAGAACTCTTCCCCCATCTAATTCTTCCTTCTTTTCCCTTCCCTGCCCAGTTAACAGGCTGGTGAGGGGTTAATGCTTATCTCCTCAGCTCTCTGTCTACTCCCACAAGGGACAGCCGCAGGATTCAGGCCTCTTCCCTTCTCCCACTCTCTCCTTAGGAAAGGGCACCATCTTTGCTAAGATGGAGGGAAGGAATCGCTCCCAGGAGACTCAGTCCTACTTTCTTTCAAAATAACCTGTCCTTGTGATAAGCTTACTAGAGTAGCCCCTGCCTACAGGAAGGGCTGAAGTTTGAAGAGGTTTATTTTAATTAAGAGAAGTGAGTACAGTATTCATACATCCATTTGTCCAGAGAAGATGCCACATTCTCTAGCCAGCTTTATTATTAATGGAGCTAACTTTTTTAGAAAGTTTTTATTATGGTAAGAAAATGCACAACACGAAATTTCCCATCTTACCTTTTCTAAGTGTACAGTGTAGTAGCGTTAATTATATTCACATCATTGTGCAACCAATCTTCAGAACTTCTTTGTTTTTGCAAAACTGAAACTCTGTACCCATTATTCAACAATTCCCCATTTTCCCCTCTCTCCAGTCTCTGGCAACCACCATTCTACTTTCTGTTTCTATGAATTTGACCACTCAAGATCCCTATGAAAAGTGGAATCATGCCACATTTATCCTTTTGTGTCTGGCTTCTTTCACTTAGCATAATGTGCTCACAGTTCATCCATGTTTTGCCATGTGTTAGAACGTCCTTTTCAAGACTGATGAAGCTGACATTTTGAACTCTATTTGATTCCTGCTTCTGCTTCTCAATTGATTCAGAACTGAGAATGGGAGAGAGGGTATAATTAATTTTCATCCCCTCAAACCCCATCAGACTGGGTAATGACAGTGTGCTATAGTAGACATCTATTGTCTTGTCTAGCCAGGGTCAAAGGAAAAGCAAACCTGAACCAAGATAAGGAAAGACTTTATTCAAGAAGGATTACTATTGCAATAAGGGGAGCATAGCTATTATATATAATAGGGAGAAAACTTCGAATAAATCATTAGATCTGCAGACACCTTAAAAGTCAAGCAGAAAAAGACTTTTATAGTGAGGAGTAAACCAGGCTAAAAAGAAGCAGGCAAGGGGGGCTGGAATGAGTGTGTGGAATTATCAGGTAGTTGATCAGCAACGTTCCACCAGGCCTCAACAGGGAACAGTAGGGAAGTCTTGCTCCTAGTTCTAATGCTTGAGGGTGGGTGGGTTACCTGCAGGAGGGAAAGGAGCCTGACAAGTTTAGTCAAGTTAGCAGGCATTTTACTCAGATTAGACAGGGGACTAACTTGTCCAGATAATCATTTATAAAACAGAAGGGAGCCCTCGCCATCTTGGGCGGCTTGGCCTTGGCCCGCTGAGCGAGCCCGCGGGTCTGGGCGGGCGCTGAGCCCCGCGGCAGCGCTGGTCTGGTCCGGCGTAGCGACTGGCGCATCTGCCCTGGGCGCAGGGCCCCCAGGATGACGGAGAAGGCGGTGGGCGGCCCCTTGGTGACCAGGCTGACGGCAGATCTACCAAAACAACTGATCCTGTTGATTCCTGCCTTTTAGTGAATGAGGTCAACTATCAAGCTCATATGAAGTGCTGCGGATTGAACCCAGGGCCTTGTGCTTGCAAGGCAAACACTCCACCAGCAAAGCTATATCCCCAGCCCTGAGTTTATTTTTAAAGATATTTTACCTTATTTTGTTTACCCAATTTAAATTCAACCCTTTTAAATCATGTGAATTAGAGGTAACTGGATCCATTTTTAATTTTATATTTTGAGTGTACAACAATTTTTGACATCATGTACATGATCTATGGATGCACGTATATACACAGACAACATGGTATCAGACAACAGGATATACACATAACTCAAAGGTAAAGGCCTTGTAACTTTCCATACGTGAAATTCCATTGCAATGTAACAAGTGATCACAAATTCTAGTTGAATAAAAATTGGACTGATAAAAAAAAAAAAAAAAACAGAATGGAAATCTGGCCAGTGTACTGTGTCTTTGTCATAGAAAACAGTGTCACTGCAAGTCTTATATAGTCATGTGGAGAAGGTAAGCCATTTCCTGGAACACAAAACAGGATGATTTTTTTTTACCTTCACTCTTGTCCAGAAGCATAAGGAATAGGTGAAATTCAATTTTATCGTCAACACCCTTTGTCACTCTGCATGGTAACTGAACCCCTCTTTTTTTGGAAAAAAATCTGCCCCACACATTTTGGATGAGTTTGATCCCATTTTTCTGCTCCTCTGGATACTCATGTGAATTGGCTGAGGCCCTGTCAATTCAAACATCTTGTTCTCTGATTAATATTAAGGGTTCCACAAATTGTCTAACCAGGATTAAATATCCTGTCTAACCAGGATAAAAAACAAACCTGAACCAAGTTAAGGAGAAACTTTATTCAAAAAGGATCACTATTGCCATAAGCAGATGGGGCTATTATATGTAACAGGAAAAATGTTTTGATAATAGATCATTAGGTCTGCAGATATCTCAAAGGTCAGGCAGAAAAGGACTGGTGGCTGATCCAAGTGGCACCTGTCAGTCCTGAGATGCAGAGAAAGAGAACACTGACATAAAATCAGTCATGCCCAGCTTAGTTCCACCTCTATACTTCCCTGTTATGTGACCCAATAAAAGTCTCCTTTGCTTAACTGTGTAATCATTTTGTTCACCCCAAATAACTTTTGTGTCCCCTGAAGACTGACTGGTTTGGGATGTTTAAAGAACCTTGGCTACTTCTGATTAAAATGAGCCTAAGGGTGCTTTAGTTCCAAACATGAAAATGTTCACTTTAGAATGTTGTTTGTATTTCAAGTTGAAGTAATTCCATCTGCCCTCCATGAAAACTTTCATTTGAAGATTATTCAGTATTCTTGATTATTCAGCAGGTCCAGTAAATATCAATATTCTTAACTTTTGCCTGACTTGGTGGCACACATCTATGATCCCAGCTATTAGGAGGCTGATGCAGGAAGATGGCAAATTTGAGGCCAGTCTCAGGAATTTAGTAAGACCCTGTCTTAAAATAAAAATAAAAAAGGGCTGGGGATATAGCCCAGACACAGAGGACCCCTGAATTCAATCCCTAGTACCGGGCACCTACATACATATAAAAGAAGAAAATATTCTTAACTAGACTTCTGAACAGCATGGGATTTTCCTGGTCATTTTTCACTATTCAAAGGCAAATTCTGATTTGGAAGAAAAAATTAAGATCCAAACATAAATTTTAAAAAGAAATTCGGTGTCATTTGGAGGGAGGGTGTAGCATTGGGTATTGAACCCAGGGCCTCATGCATTGGCATGTGCTCTACCACTAAACTACATCCCCAGCCCTTTTCCAGTTTTTATTTTGAGACAGGCTCTTCTGAAATTGCCCAGGTGGACTAAAACTTGCCATTCTCCTGCCTCAGCTTCCCAAGTAGTTGGGATTACAGGTATCCAACATCCACGGCCAGTCTGTTTGATTTTTTAAAATAAGCTATTGTGCCCTAGATGTTGATTTTCAAGTCTAGTTGGCGATTCATATGAACAATAAATGAACATAAAGGTGAAGCACATTTATAATCCCAGTAGCCTTGGAAGGCTGTGGCAGGAGAATCATGAGTTTGAAGCCACCCTCAGTACGCCCCTGGGTTCAATCCCCTGTACCCCTCAAAAAAGGTGGGGAGGGAATTAAAGGAAGTTGGGCAGAGTGGCACGCTTGACTATAATCCCAGCTACATGGGAGGCTGAGGCAGGAGGATTGCAAGTTTAAGGCCAGCCTCAGCCATTTAAGAAGACCCTGTTTCAATAAAGAATAAAAAGGGCTGGGGAGGTAGCTTTGTGGTAGAGTGCCCCTGGGTTCAATCCTCAGTACCTTAAAAAAAAAAAAACAGAGGGAATTATTTCTATGAACATTCAGTGGATATGCATGAAAAGATATCACAGAAGTATAATGAGATACAACACAAATGCTGAAGGCTTTGTTTACATTTAACATTTTCCTAACTTCAACAGACATGTTCACTTAACAGCCAGATTGATGTGATAAATAGGAACAGTAATGATGACTGGAGATGTAGCCCTGGGTTCAATCCCCAGCACCAGCCCCCACCAAAAGAGTGATGAAATGTAGCATGAAATAATTTAAAGTATTATGAGTATGGAAGGGAAAAAATAAGTATGCCCCCTTATCTGAGATTTCACTTTCTGCAGATTGTCTGTGGTGAGCACTCTACCACCTGAGCTATATCCCCAGCCCATCTGCAGATTTCTGTGGTCAACTATAGTACAAAAATACTAAATAGAAAATTCCAGAAATGAACAATTCCTAAGTTTTCAATTGCACATCATTCCGAGAAGCATGATGAAATCTCACGTCATCCAAATTCATCTGTCCAGGACATGAATCAGCCCTTTGTCCAGTATATCCACCCCAAGCTCCCCTCCCCTGTCAGTCACTTAGTAGCTATCTCAATTGTCCGAACATTGCAGTGCTTGCTTTCAAGTGACCCTTATGTGATAGTTCAACACTCTGAAATGATCCCTGTGGCATTCACCTCACTTCTCATCATGTAGGCATTACATCATCTCCCATCATCACAAGAAAAAGAAAGTACAGTACAATATCTTGAGCAAGAGGGAGACTGCTTTCACGTAACCCTAATACAGTATATAAAGGAAAATTATAACAGTGTATTATCAATGTAGACCAGAAATGTTTGTATCTTTCCACGATGTTAGAATTTAATTGAATAACAATTGAATATTGTTATTTAATTTATTTATGGAATAACAATAAATTTGCAAGCTACATCACTTTTTATTAGTGTTAATTCACGGAATATTCATGGTTCATTTCATATTGGGACTATGGCAATCACAAGTTCTTTTCTTCCATTCCAATCTGATTTACTAATATCTATAGTACTCAAGTCATACATAATGCTTCATGCAATGATATATATGCTATATATATAATGATAATGATATATATACACACATGCATACATGTATATACACATGTATGTCTTACAGAAAGGCTAAGAAAGTGTTAAGGTAAATCACAACATGGTTTCAAGATGCAATGCCAAGAGCAAAGGCAGAGAGCAAGAGAGTCACTGCAGGTGGTCAGATAAGAATTTTAACAAACCAATTTGCAGAGTCAAGATGAGAGTCCTGACAGCAGGCAGTTTCAAAGTGTCAGCTTCAAGTGGGCGATGAACAGGAGAAACTGTGTGGAATTGAAGCCTGTGGACAGAGAGTTGGAAGTTTGTCACTGTGGAAATTTTCCTGGGCAAGGCTCATAATGAGTGGATTATGTCTGGGGAGACTGATAAGCTCTTTGATCTGGTGTTTCTGATATGATTTGACACGTGCAAGTGTCTATGTACTCCTGATTTAATTTGATAAATTAATTTTTATTGGCACAAATAAATTATTTATCAATTTGTGCTTTATGGTTGTGTTTGGCAGATGGTAGCTGTTTACTTGTACAAACAAGGCATGGAGTCATTTTACTTTGGCATTGGTACTAAAAATGGTAAATTGATGCTTTCCAAAATTAACACAGGGCTAGGCACAACCTGAAAACTATGTTCTGTAGACCATGGAGTAACTCAGAGCAGGACACATCAAGCTCACCACAATATTCTACTTTGTTATTAGTTTATTATTGTTAACCTCTTATTGTGCCTAATTTATAAATTAAAGTTTATCATAGGTATGTATGTGTAAAGGTTCATCCTGGTGGTCAACTTGATGGGATTAAGCGATGCTGGGAAAATTGCTAATGTGCACTTCTGGGTGTGACTCTGAAAGCTCTTGCAGAGATTATAGAATGTGAGTTGGTGGACTGAGAGGGGTAGACTTGCCCTGAATGTGCAAGGCACCATCCAATAGACTGGAGACCTGGATGAAAAAAAAAAAAAAAAATAAAAAAAAAAAGAAAGTGCTCATGCACACAAGCTCAATCTTCCTAAAGGGCTGTGTCCTTTGTTGCCACCATCATCCATGGACATCAGATTGTAGATTCTTCAACTTTTGCACATGCAATCACACCAGTGACCCTCCAGGAAGCTTTCAGGCCTGCAGCCTCAGACTGGGGTGGGGGTCATCCCTCTTGTTCTGAGGTTTCCAGCTTCTTGGACTGAGCAGCTCCTGGTTTTTCTGGCTCGCCAGGATGCAGACAGCCATTCATGGGACTATTCAGCCTCTGGTCATGTAAACCAATCTAATAAATCTCCTCTTGTAATTTTAAATACACTGTATTTGTTCTGTGTCCCTAGGAACCCTAATATATATATATATATATATATATATATATATATATATATATGAACACTAATAGAGTGTATAAAGGAAAGGCATTGTGTGTGTGTGTGTGTGTGTGTGTGTGTGTGTGTGTGTAGGAATACTGTAACAGTGAATCTTCATAAGTAATTGTGGGGGAAAAAACTAACTCAAGAAATATTTTTGGAGCACCTGTTATGTCCTGGACACCAGGGACTACAGCAGTGAAAAACACAGACAAAGAGTTGTACCTCCTGGAGCTTTTAGTAAAAAAAAAAAAAAAAAAAAAATGCACCAATAAAATCAAAATGACAAACCTCAGGCTGGGGCTGTAGCTCAGTGGTAGAGAAATTGCCTCGCATATGTAAGGCACTAGGTTCAATCCTCAGCACCACATGAAAATAAGTGAATAAACAAAGATATTGTGTTCATACAACTAAAAATATATTTTTAAAAATGACAAACCTCCAATAATAAAGAACATCCGGGTTCTGAGGGCAAGAGAGCCTCTGACCTGCTCACTGTTCCGCTGTGGGACTCACTTTTCATCAAAATGCTACAGGGGTCCTCTCTGTGTGATTTTTGGTTCCTCCTTAAAACTGCATTTTCCAAATCTTCTACAATGAGCCTCCATTATTTTGTAATCAGGAAAAGAACTTATTAAGGAAAGAAAACCTGATGAACTAGAAGTACAAAACCCTCGGTGTGGTAGGCTGACCCAGACATCTGCCATTGGCACCTTCCTGCCTCTCCTGTGACCAGTCTTTTTGGAAAGCAGCACGTTGCTGTCACTGAGTGACTCTCGCTCTCCCTTCTCTTGTTCTTGAGCTCTTCTGATATATCCTAAAGCAGCTTATTTTACAGTTTCGCATCCCTGTTTTTCTTCACTTTTAAATACGCTGGGTGCTGAGAGCCTTCTCTTGCCTCTCTTTCTCCTGACTACTGGTTCATCTGTCCTTTTACCTACAAAGACCACGATTGTTCTACCTTTTAGTGGACCAGATAAACCTTATTTACTCAACGTTGCCCTTATGCCTTCCGCTTGTCCACAAAAACTGCACTGTCTCCTGGTTACCATGACATCCCCTGGATGAAATGTCAGTCAAAACGTCCCCCCAATTCAGGTACATTTCTAAAAAATTGTTTAACAAATTTATGAAAGAATCTTTCCTGCCTCCGGTGGGCTGAAGCCTTATGTTACATTCTTTGAAAACTTAGTATCATGATAGAAAATTGTTTCTTTTTTTATAATTGGTTCAATCAGAATTTTATTTTTAATAATCAATAGTTGCTTTACTTTTCTCTCTTTAAAGAGATTCTTACTATTTTAATCTATTGCTTTGTTTGCTTATTGATTCTTAGTATAGAGGTTGCATTGACTTTTATCACTTGCTATTTGGGTAAATTTTAAAAAAATATTTTATCTTCTTCTGTTTTTCAAATTGGTTATTGTATCAGTTTGTTTTCTGTTGCTATACCAAAACATCTGAGACTAGGTACATTATTTTTAAAAGAGATCATTTAGCTCACAGTTTTGGAAGCTGTAAGTCCAAGATTGGGTGGCCCAATCAATTCAGCCTCTGGTGAGGGCCTCATGACAGATGGTAGCACATTGGTGGGAGTATATGCAGAAACCACACGGCAAGACAGGTTCCAGATAGAGTCAGAGGCAAGTTCTTTTTTTATAACAACCCACTCTTGCAGAAACTAACTGGGGTCCCATGAGAGCTACATTAATCCCTTCTAAGGGTGATGTCCCCAGTGACTGAACCACCTCCTTTCAGGGACAAACCACATCCCAATAAGAGCAGTAGTATATGAATTCCATGCTTTTTATTTATTTATTTATTTTAATGTTTTTGGTTGGGAGAGTAACTCAGCAACAGAGAAACTACCTAGTATCTATGAGGTCCTAGGTTTGCTCCCCAGCACCTAAACAAACAAAACGAAACAAAACAATGTTTTTTGTTTTGTTTCGTTTTGTTTTGTTTTTGTAGCTCTCAGCTATAAACTTTATCAAGGTGTAACATGCAATGAAATACATCAATCTTTAGTATAAACCTCAACTTCTAAATACATGTATATGCAAATTTTACATACATAGGTACCCATTTAAACACCACTAGTTCAAGATATAGAAGTTGTCCAGCACTGGACGCGGTAGCACATGCCTATAATCTCAGCAGCTCAGGAGGCTTATGCAGGAGGATCTCGGGTTCAACACCAGCCTCAGTAACTTAGTGAAGTCCTAAGCAACTTAGTTAAACCCTGTCTCAAAATGAAAAATAAAAAGGCCCAGGGGCTCAGTGGTTAAGCACCCCTGGGTTCAATCCCTGGTACCAAACAAACAAACAAACAAACAACACCTAAACTGCAAAATTTCCCTTACTCCTTCTGCATCAACTCCTCTTGCACTTCCCTCCCTGGCTTCCAACCCCACCCTGGCCTGAGAAAATCAGTATTTGGACTTCTATTACCATTTATAAATTTTAATCTGCACTTGAACTTTAAATACACAGAATCATCCAGTATTTACTCCTTTGCAATCTGCCCCCCCACCCCATGCTGGGAATAGAAACCCAGGACCTGCTAAGCACCTGCTGTGCCCTGAGCAATCCTCCAGCCTGTACTAGCCGCCTTAGCTCAGCTTTATTTTCCTGATAAAATGTATCATAATTTGTTCTTTTTTATTGCTGTGTTGTGGTACACTAAAATATGCTTCTATTTATAAAACTATTCTGTTGATGGACATTTGGGTTATTTTTAGTTTTTCTCTATTATGAGAAAAGCTGTTGCAAATAAATATTCTATACATGTCTTTTAGCAGACATGGGTACTCATTTCTCTTGGGTATATACCAACAAGTACAGTGCTGGGTCACAGAGTATCTTTACCTTGGTCACATTGTTAACATATTTACATGTGACAAAATTCAGAAGGTATAAAAGAGAATACAGTCAATGTCTTGGTTCCATCCTACCTCTCAATTCTATGGTTTTCCTTTCCAAGGGCAAATATCACCAGTTTTTGTATATTCTTAAGGAAACACACTCTGCATAAAGAAAAGTACATTCTGAGTAGCTAGGATTATAGGCATGCACCACCACACATGGCTCATCTTTATTCTTTTTAAAAAATTTTTAGTTGTAGATGGACACAATGCTTTTATTTTATTTATTTATGTGGTGCTGAGTATTGAACCCAGTGCCTCACGCATGGGAGGTAAGCGCTCTGCCACTGAGCTACAACTCCAGCCCCTCATCTTCATTCTTAATGTTTTAATTAAGAGCTCTTTCCAAACTTCTGCCTTTTTAATTGCTCACTGTTTTCCTGGTTGTTAGCCGCTTTCTGGGGAACCTGGATGCATTGGCCCCGATCCAGCTACACTTTCCTACAGGTACACCAGTGAAAATTTTGTACTGGAATAGGCAAATTATCATCTCGTTTGAGTGTCATGACTTTTTCTCCTAGGCAGATTGAGGAGGAGATTAAAGGTCAAAACATAAAGAGCAGGAGGGAGCTGTGAGAGAGAAGCAAAGGATATGAAAAATGATTTACTTTAAAATAATCCAGTTTTTAGAAAAGTATAGACTTATTTATCTTTGAAATGTAATATTACCCCAAAACTGGGAAAATAAATGAATAATGGGAAATCACCTAAAATCTAATCACTACAAAATAATGATCCCAAGAATATGAAGCAGTCGGCCTTCCATACCTGGGCTCTGCATCCACGGATTCAAACTAGTATGGATCAAAAGTATTTGCAAAAACATTCCAAAATGTTCCACAAAGCAAAATTTGAATTTACTAAGTACTGCGCTGAATCCATGCAAATGAAATGATGTGTGATTTATTAAGTATTGTAAGTAATCTAGAGATGATTTAAAGTATACAGGAGGATGTGCACAGGTTATATGCAAATAGTACACAATGTTATTGTGTAGAATGAGAAAATGGAGCATCGATGGATTTTGGTATCTGAGGTGGGTCCTAGAACATTCCCCATTGATACCAAGGATCATCTGCTCCCTACTGTTTCTTTCCTAGTTCCCTCTTCACATGGTTGTGAATCATAATGTGGCCATTGATTGTCTAAAACACAAATGGTATCCTAGAGGCATAAAGTAATTTTTAAATGTCCTTAGAGAAACATTGAATATAAATTACTGTTGTCTCCTCTTTACATTGATATAAATTGTTACTTTCTTTAAGGACATAGAAGAAAATGTGGGCTTTGGTTGCAGTTTTCCTACTTAATGTACGAACAGAAAAACTCAGACCTTGGGACAGTCTGGCTCATTAGTGCTGAAATGGAACATTATAGCTACTTTTAAAACTAGTGAGAACAATCTTTTAACTTAGGTCTGCCTGTGGCATGCAATATGAAAAGGGCAGTGTGCTGAGGGACAGGAGGCTGGACCATCATCCAGCCCTGGCATCAACTGTGTGGTCTTGGACTTACTTTTACCTCTGTAAAATTCAATCAGATTCTGCCCCAAGCTTGTCAGTGAATGCCTTAATGTCACCCTGTTTGTCCATGTCTGATCCCTACCCACCCCCGGAGACATCAGCTCTATTCAGACTAAAAAGACTGTGAGTCATGAAGGGGTCCTCAAAGAAAGTTCCATGGAATGGTCTGTTACCAGAGGGGATGTGGATTCTAAGCAGGCAAAAATACTAGAGTTACCAAGTATGTGTGTGAATGCCCATAATTCTAGTTACTAAAGAGACTGAGGAAGGAAGATCCAAAGTCTGAGGCCAGCCTGTGCAATTTAGTGAGTCATGGTCTTAGAAATGCACACACACACACACACACACACACACACGATGTTCACTGTATTCACATTTGATCTTAGATTTTTTACGTGTAAGATAAAGGGGTTGTTATAGAAAGGTGTAGGCTTAGTCTACGTAGGTCAGTGTTCACAGGATTGAAATTATAGCGTTGTCTGAATTAAATTATGAGAAAAACTGTGGTCTTCCTTTGACTTCTAATTTGTTATATCCACTCCTTATGACTGTAGGGCAATTCCATGAGTTTGGACTAAGAGTTTGAGAGCAGGTTCCTGAGTGACTTTCCTGTTTTTGTGAACTGTCTGTATATACTTCCTGCAGAGAGACTGTTTTATTAATAGCAACACACGCCCTGAAACAACATACTTCTTTGACCCCATCGCCGTTTTTATCTTTGGAAAGACTATGGTGTGTTACGGAGCGTTAAGAATAGTTTACTCTTTACTGTGCAGTTGCCAAACTGAAATTTATTTTTACTCAAACTGAATAGGAGCTGGCTAATAAAAGACTCTCCCAAATTCAAGTTTTTATTTTACCACATATCTTCTTATTATACAGTTCTGGAGGAGGGGTGGCTACAAAGGAGTGTACAAACATAATTTGAGCACAATTTCAGCTGTTTTCTCTCCATCTCTACAAAAGAACAATATAACCATAATTTCATGATCTGCTGTGCATCTATTAAATACCAAGCCTATGTCAATAACGATGATTATTTTTAATGGGACTGGCTCTGCAAGATAATCCTGGCAGAACTTTTAAATTAAATAATCAAACAGGTGAGATAACATTTAATAAAAAGTAATAAATAGTAAATTTGTCTATATATTACCTCCATTATTAAACTGGGATAATAGCAGCTTCCTATCTCAGAGTTATTGGGCTGATTAAAACAAGATAATGCATATTAAATACTTGGCTCAATATTTGGCCCAGACTAAATGGTCATAAAAGTTGACTTTATCATCATCATCATCATTATCTATAAAGAGGATACAGACCTCTGACAGTTGTTCTGAGGGTCAAAAGGGATATAAAGTATTTAACATATTTATAAAACACACACATATATACATATAAAGCATATATGCTTTTACATATAAAGTATATCTATATGTGTTTTTTTACACTTTATATGTAAAAGCATATGAAGTATATAAAATCATGCTTGATACACAGGAAACATTTGGAAATGCACTTGATAATAAAAGAAACTTGTGGGGTTTTTAAGTAATAGTATTTACAAAACCCTTGCAAGCAAGATTTCCCATAGTCATGAATAAAAAATATCCTCTTATTAAAATACCAGTCTCACTGCTTCTTACTAGTTTAACCCTATTTTAAGTCAGCAAAGTAGTCTAATTATACATAAAACATATTATAGTAAAAAGCAAGTCCCAGTTGTGCTATTAACTATTCCATCTTTTAATATTTTCTAAACCTTCATTTCTCATCTTTAAAGGGCTATACTAATCCTTATTTTACATATTTCTTGTGATTATAATAAAAATCATATGAGACTGAGTTGATTAAAGAACTTTGTAAAGGATCAAAAGAATAGCAATATAACAATATTTTCATGATTTGTTGTGTATCTATTAAATGCCAGGCCTAAGCCAAGTGCTATGTTTACATTACCTCATTTAATCCTCACAATGGCATATGAGGATCCTAAGTCTTAAAGATGGTGTACAACTTGCTCACAGTCATATTGCACATTAAATGTGCAAGTTGTTATTGTTTCTGATAATAATAAGTCGTTTTTATGACCTAGTGGTATGGAAAGCACAAACACGTGATTATTTAAAGTGTAGTTATTTGTTAACCTGTTTTTAGTCATATTTCTGACTGTTTTTGTTTTTCTTGGTACTGGGGATTGAACCCAGGGGTGCTTAACCACATCCCCAGCCCCTTTTATGTTTTATTTTGAGAGAGGTTCTTGCTAAATTGCTTAAGGCCTCACTAAGTTGCTAAGGCTGGCGTTGACTTGTGATCCTCCTGCCTCAGCTTCCCGTGTCACAAGCATGTGCCACCACACCAGGCTATTTCTGACATTTAAAAAAAATTTTTTTAGTTATAGATGGATACAATACCTTTATTTGTTTGTTTATTTATTTATTTATTTTTTTTTTATGTGGTGCTGAGGATCAAACCCAGTGCCTCACATGGGCTAGGCGAGTGCTCTTCCACTGAGCTACAATCGCAGCCCTATTTCTGACATTTTTAAGGGAACAGTCCTAAAAAAAATGACTACCTCCTATAAATATGCATAAAAATTAATAATTTTTTAGTGAGAGGTAGACTGGTTTCATTTTGAAATAGGGAGCCAGATTAGCCAGTGTCTCTTTTGTTCTAGAAGCATTCACTTGATGTATATAGAATTTGGAAGGAAAAAAGGGAAGTCCTTTCTTTCAAAGTGATTGCAACTCATGTTTGAGTCAAGTACAGTGAGATTTGGAATGACTTCTCATTCCTGCAAAAGCATTTGAATTTTAGGAGAAAAGAGGAATATGGTCAACCCTGTAGCCATTTTGGTGGATAAATTGATTGAGTTATTAGATTAAACTATTTTTAAATGTCAGCCTATTCCATGGTCCTGGCCCAAAATAATTATTTCACTTAATAAGCCTCTTTGAAGTGTTAAGAACTGAGATTTTCCGTTATTAGACCCTTAAGAGTCTTTGAAAGTAGGTGTTGAGAAACTTGTGGTCTAGGTGTAAACTGGCATTAGCTATTCACTCAGACTGAATTTTGAGCGACAAAAATTACTTTAGCTTTAATAATTACACTATATCTTGGCTGTTGATTTATAATTACCCACCAGAAAATCATGATTGTTGATTCTTAATAAGGTAGAGCCAGTAATGTGCCGGAGCCTGCTCCTACAGGCTGGAGAGAGTTGATAATTAGATGTTTGGGAATTTTGTGAGCTGTTTGTTAAATCTTGAAATCAATCACAATAGAAGTACTTATATCACAGAAAATGGCAAAGGCTCTCTGTCCCTTCTACCCCAAATCCTTCCTATCTGTACCCTCGCCTGCCCCGAGAGCTAGTTTATTAGCATAATGGTGGTAGAACCAGCCTATTTCCAAAGAACTGTCAGAAAATGAATTCCAGACCTGATGCTCTGTTGCCAATAATCAGCAACCTCCTTCTCATCATGCCTAGAAAGGGCAGCCCTTTACAACCTTGATCACCAACTTAGGCAAATATGAAACTAGGAATATCAAGGTTTAGAGCTCAGTTTTCATCTTTGAAGGTCGGAAGTTCACTTTCAAGTGTCAGCTGCTGCTTGGCAATGACAGGTTGGCATGGAACACCAAAATATCCCAAGCTCTATGGGAAGCAAGTGACTCACTCTCCCAGTCAGCAGAATGAGGGGACACTCATCCCTCAAAACACCATGGGATTTCCCTTCCAATATCATTAATCATGGTGAATATTTTCAAGGATCATAGAACAACAATGTGGGAGAAGTTAGATTTCATGCAGTTAAAATATATGAAGAACAGATCTCCACTGGACCAGGTCATTCATTATTCAAGTCACTAATGTTGACTTGAATAAATCTACTCTCTCCACACGTCAGCTAGATGAGACCTGCTCTAACAGGTACATTTCATTTTCTAGAGAATGTTCTAGGAACCATGTTATTTTATTTTATTTTTTTCAGATTTGCTAGGCCTCTATTTAATTCATGTGAGGCCTAACAAAATGCCTGATTCCAGTCCGTGAATACTTATGTTCCTTAGTCATTATGGTTCAAACGTAGAAATAAAATTAAACCCTGGGGGAAAAATCCAGGATTTTTGCCAAAAAAAAAAAAAAAAAAGAGATATGTACTTGCACAGATTTATTGTTTACAGTTCCTAGTCGGAATTCAATGAGATCTCTCCCAAACATGGAATCCATACCATACTTTCAATTCTCATTCTTTTAAGGAGACCTCAGGAAAAAAGAAAGCTACCTCAGGCATCTTTATGAGGTAGGCAGGCATGGACTCCAGAGCTTGTAAAATTAACATCTAAACCAGAAATTCTCAGTCGTGGCTCACATTGGAGCTTCAAAAAAATCTCAAAAAAAAAAAAGGAAGAAATCTGGGGCTGGAGTTGTGGCTCAGTGGTAGAGCACTTACCTGACATGTGTGAGGCCCTGGGCTCAACACTCAGCACCACATATAAATAAATAAAATTAAACAAACTGGGCGTGGTGGCGCATGCCTGTAATCCCAGCAGCTTGGGAGGCTGAATCAGGAAGATCGCAAGTTCAAAGCCAGCCTCAGCAATTTAGCAAGGCCCTAAGCAACTCAGTGAGACCCTGTCTTTAAATAAAATACAAAATAGGGCTGGGGATGTGGCTCAGTGGTGGAGTGCCCCTGGGTTCAATCCCCAGTACCAAAAAAAAAAAAAAAAAAATTAAATTAAACAGAAGATTCACTGACAACTAAAAAAATTTATTTAAAAAAAATCTAAGGTCATGCCACAGACCAATTAATTGAAAATTTGCGGGTATGGAACCCAGACATTGATGGTTTTTAAAGCTCCTCAGATGGTTTCAGTCGCACCAAGGTTGGAGAACCATTGAATTAGAGCAATAAATTTAGTTTTCTGCCAGGTAAGATTTATTTTATGTTTAGTCACTCTTCCTAATATATTATAAATCTTCATTTCCTTAGGGTCCGATTACACAGTTGTTGATTTTAAGATTTTTAAATAGACAGTGAATCATGCATCAAAAACAATGATCTGGAATAGGCTAGCTACCTAACATACCGCAGCTGGGATCATGTCACAGCCTTGTTCAAAAAGCATTTTTGTTGGGTCTGGGGTTGTGGCTCAGTGGTAGAGTGCCTAGATGTGTGAGGCACTGGGTTTGATTCTCAGCACCACATACAAATAAGTTAATTCATTAAATAAAGATCCATCGACAACTAAAAAATATTTTTTTAAAAAGCATGAAGGGTGTAAATTGATTCAAATCTTCCAGAGAGCAATTTGAAACTATATATCAAATTTTAATATGTATGTAACCAGCAATTCCATTTTTAACAATTTAGCCTAGAGGCTGGGGTTGTGGCTCAGTGGTATTAGAGCTTGCCTAGCACAAATGAGGCCCTGAGTTCGATCCTTTGCACCACATAAAAATAAATCAAGGGTATTATGTCCACCTACAACCAAAATATACATATAAAAAAGAATTTAGCCTAAAGAAATAATTGGGTAGTATACAAAGATACCACACATAATATTAATATGTTTTCTAGATTTCAAAAAAATTTAGTGCATCAACCTATGAACAGTTTCAAGTTATTCAAAAGCTTCCATAATATGTATTGACATGTAAAGGCATTTATAGTACATTACCGATAAAAACGGAAAATTGACTAAAGAAAGGTATGTCTGGTATAATTCCACTTATGTTCAAAAGTAGTCCCATATTCTTGTGGGTTTTTAATGGTTAGAAGGTTGTACCAAAACTACAAACAGTAATTATGGTTGAGAAGTAAAATAATGGCAGGATGAAGCTGCCTTATTCTCTCTATACTCACATATTTGAATTTTTAAATGAATGTTGCTGCTATCATTTACATAATCTAAACATGTGTTGAATAGTTTTCACTCACCACTTTCTGTGGAATAAAGTTTAAATTCCTTAGTTTTATACTGAAAGCATTCAACAATTTTCCCCCAAACACTTTTTGCCAGTGTTTCAGGAACATCTTCCAGGGGACTTCTGCCTCCCTCTCCTGCACATAGTCATGTGGGCCCTCTCTTCTTGCCACACTCACTTTCATGTGTCCAGCCTTGGGGTTGCCCTTTCCTTTGCCTGGGATACTCAACCTCTTCCTTCCCACTCACCAAAATCCAACTGAGCTCTGAAGCCCAGCCTGAGCGCTGCTAAGCAGCACTCCTCTTCCCTTAAAATCCCTTACATTATGCAATATCCAACATTCAAGCAATGATCATCAAGTGAAGTTCAAGTCCTATTCAGGTTAGTGTTCTCATTTGAAATGGGGACATGCTACCTGTCACAAAGGGCATGTGAGAATTGAATGAGACAATTATGAAAAGCACAATACCAGAGCATAGTACTTTATAGTTTAAAAAAGGCTAGTACCACAATTATCTTCTCAAACCTATTGATATACAGTCTCCCCATCCACACAGTCAACCCCTGGACAGCAGAAACTGCATGCCATATATTCTAGTATCCTTCCCCTACACTCTGTGCTTTCTATATGATACATGCTAATATTTGTTGTTGATGATAGATTATGAAATACCCATACTAGAAACTTTCAGAGAAATGATACATTTCTTAGTTTGGGCAATATTATGACTTCATGGTGCCAAGAATAAAATATTAACGTGGAATTCTAATGTCAAAACATTTCTGACATGAACTATACAAATAAAACAATATGTTCTGTCTTTAGTAAAATCACAGAAAGTAGGGTAAATTGTCCCTGAATTCTATTTTCACAAACACAAGTCAATACTTACAAGATGCTAGACAAGAATAGAGAGATATTTACAGAAAACACCAGATGAATTTGGTTGGTTTAATATCTTTTTGGCAGATAACACACCATGCTTTCATAGAAGGCTCCATGTGTTCTCAAGTTTGGACATATGGGACTTTATATGATGCCAAAGAAAACGGGATGTTCTGCCTTGAAGACCGCAGTAAGAGTGACCAAACTGTGATATGTTTAGTTCCTCACCTTGTTCTAGTTTAAAAACACCATCCGATTACAGCTGAAAAACCTCAGTACAGTCAGACACATACCTGTAATCACAGTGACTGGGGAGGCTGAGGCTAGAGGATGGCAAGTTCAAGGCCAGCCTCACTAATTTGATGAGACCTTGTCTCAAAATAAAACCTAAAAAGGGCTGGGGATGTAGTCCACAGGGAAAGCACCCCGGAGTTCAACCCCAAAACCAAAAAAAAAAAAAAAGAAAAAGAAAAAGAAAAAAGGAAAGGAAAAAAAAAGAAGGAAAAAAAAAATCTTGGTTCAGTTATTGGCAGCCCAAGTGGAACAGTTTCTGTTCTCACTTAATCTCACCGGACAGACATGGTCTGTGCGGCATGGCCTGCAGCCATTGAAACAACTGGAGTCACCTGATACAGTCTATTACCCTAGGATAAAGAAAGTCAAATTGTTATTCTATCTCTGGAGGAATAACAAACATTTTGCTGAGCGTGGCTTCTTTTATGGTTTATGTGTCCATTTGATATTTTATAGTTTGACTTTGTCCCTCAGCATGGTGGGTCAACTCTGTGTCTGTTTTAGAGCCAATACCTCTTAAGTTATTGAAAAAAGTTGTTCAAAGTGTAAATCATTTTAAAAGATACATAGATACCATAAAATTTGCAAAGCATAAATGGGACCATTTCAGTTGTGGGTGTGTATGTGTGTGTGCACACGCGCACGGGTGCGTGCCGTGCTAAACATAGAATCCAGGCCTTGCCCACACTCTACCACTTAGCTACACCCTCAGTCCCAATTCAGCAGTCTTTGCATGGAGAGTCAAGGCTTTCCCATTTGTTCTCCTGATTATTCACAGCTTTTCATTTCTTTTTAAAGCAGAGAGATGCTAAAACTGACTAACTAAAAAAACCAACCAGCATATATAAATTCATTTATGTAAAATGAATAAAATATTAGGAGAAAAAGATGAAATCAGGAAACGTCATGATAATTAGCAAGTGAACAAAGCAGGTTGCAGAACAATATGTTTGATATAGTCTTGTTCCAGGAAAAGCAAACAAAGCAACTGCCTATTGGTATATATACCACTTGAACCAGAGAAAGCGTGGAAGGCTGTGAGCGTGAGTAACCACTGGAGGATGAAGACATAGAATTTGGAATGTGGCCAGGGAAGAGGGAGGTGACTGACAAACAGAATCTACAGAAAAGTATATGAATTAACATAAGAATTTAGCAAGATTGCTGGATAAAATCCCAAATTCATTGCATTTCTAAATACCAGCAACAAGCTACTGGAAATACCATTTACAACAGCAACAAAAAGCACAAAGTGAAGGCTGGGGATGTAGTTCAGTGGTAGAGCATGTGTCCAGCATCTGGGAGGCTCTGGGTTTAATCCTCAGTACTGCAAAAAAAAAAAAAAAAAAAAAAATTATGAACTATCTGAGAATAAATCTAACAAAACATATGCAAGATCTATATGGAGATGGTCGTTAAACTTTATTGAATATCCTTAAGGAAGACTTCAGTATCAGATTAAGGGTCATATATTTTCTCTTGAGAGGAAAAAGGAAAACAAAAGTGGGGTGAATCTCCTAAAAATCAAAAGAATATCAGTAGAGGAAAGGGATCAAGGAATGGGAGGTGGGGAGGGAGGGGGGACATGCTGGGGAGTGATATTGGCCAAATTATATTGTTATATTGTGTGCATGTAAGAATACGCAACAACACATATTTTACAACAGTCACATCAATATATACAACTATAATACACTGAGGCAGGAGAATCGTGAGTTCAAAGCCAACCTCAGCAAAAGCGAGGCCCTACGCAATTCAGTGAGACCCTGTCTCTAAATAAAATACAAAATAGGGGTTGTGGCTTAGTGGTGGAATGCCCCTGGGTTCAATCCCCCAGTACCAAAAAAAAAAAAAAGGCGGGGGAGAAAAAGAAGACTACAGTATCTGGAGAAACACCCCATCTTCTTAAATAAGAATGCTCAATATTTTTTTTAGTTGTAGATGGACACAATACCTTTATTGTTTTATTTATTTATTTTTATGTGGTGCTGAGGATTGACCCCAGTGTCTCACCCATGCTTGGAAAGTGCTCCACCACTGAGCTATAACTCCAGCCCTCAATATTTTAAAAATAACTTTTTTCACCAAGTTGATCCATAGCTACAATGAAGGTATGGTGGTAATGACAGTGTGGAGTTGGTAGGATAGACAAATAGATCAGTGGGACAGAATAGAGAGTTCAAGAGCAACACAACACATAGAGAAACTTGATTTATGACGTTTGTCATAAATTGAATTGCCTTGCCGAAGGTTATGCCACCAATCTGGAGGCAACCTACTTCCAATGACTGGTCACATGGGGTTATATAGGCCTCACCTTTGTCCCTAATAGGGACAATCTGAAGGAATACTTCAGCTCCAGATCTCCTTGTGAGAGAGCTGAGGCTGTCCTAGGGACTGCATCACAGTGTCACTGATCCCTCTGTTCAGTCCTGTTTCATTCCCTCCCCCTCCACAGCTGTTGATCTGAAGACAATTCCCCAGTAAACTTTCTGCCCTCTAATCTCTGTCTCAGAGTCGACTTCCATGGGGGAACCCTCCTGGCAACACATGCACTGCTGGTGGGAATGTAAATTGATATGAGCACTTCATCAAAGGGTTTGGAATTACCTGGTCAAGCTGAAGATGAATGTATCTTATAACTCACAATCCAGCTCCCGAGTATTCATTCTAGAGAAATTCTCACATAAAATTCCTAACAAGAGGAGGGATGAAGATGTCATCAGGATATAGGGATTTCAGGGCTTCAAACATACTGGAGAAGACTACATTACCTCAAATGCGAACAAAACTCAACAGATTGCTTCTGTAAAACCAGAAGCTAATTTCCCTGAGAAGTCTAAGTGCTAAGGGACTGAGGGTGAGCTCATTAAAGGTTGACTGGTGGACAGTTGCATGTTTGTAAAGGGAATCTAGAAGTGGGCTCTGAAATCTGCTCAGAGTTTGAATGTCAGGGAAGGTTCTGAGGCCAGATAATAGAGGTTTTCAAAAGCTGAAAAAAAATGATGCGTATCTGAGACATTGGGAGGAAGAACCATGAACAATTCCAAGCAGAAGAGGAACATCCCAGAAGAGGTGTTCAGAATGGTGAATCCAGCAGCAATTCCTGCCCCTTTAATGCAGTAGGACTTTACCTCTGAGCTATATCCCCTCTCTTTTTGTTTATTTATTTTATTTTAAAACAGCATCTCACTAAATTGCACAGATTGGCCTTCAATTTGCAATTCTCTTCCTTCAGTTTACCAAGTCACTGGGATTACAGGTGTACACCACTGTGTCCAGCTGGAAAAAGCATTTTCACCTTTGTAAACATGTGCTTTCACACCGTCTAAAAAAAAATTGCTTTTAATAAATGGCTTTGGAAAATAGGATCAGCTAGCTTGGAACAATCTCTAAACTTAATTACTGGACTTTCGATTGCCCAGTTTGGAGCTGGTCTCTGATGACTGCAGTGTACTCTCAGATGCAGCTGTTGTTTCTGACAGCATTGTTGTTTTTGCATGTGAAAATGGTTAATGTTATCCTTAAATGACTGCATGGAGACCCACTCTGTCCTTCTGATTACAATAGCATCTTTGTCTGATCTTAGACAAGCCACACTTATATTCATGGATCTACAGATCCAATTCTGTCATTCTGTTATGTGTACCATGCTAGTTATACCTTATATTTATCTCAAAGCTGAAAGCCTTGCGGGTAACAAACAAGGTCTCACATCCTGAAATGGTTCAATATTGTTTTTTTGTTTGTTTGTTTGTTTGTTTTGTTTGTTTGTTTTTGGGTACTGGGGATTGAACCCAGGGGCACTTGGCCACTGAGCCACATCCCCAGCCCTATTTTGTATTTTATTTAGAGACAGGGTATCACTGAGTTGCTTAGGGCCTCGCTAAGTTGCTGAGGTTGGCTTTGAACTCACAATCCTCCTGCCTCAGCCTCCCAAGTGCTGGGATCACAGGCATACGCCACCTTGCCCGTCAAGGATACAAATTTTAAATGTGCAGTTTAATGAATTTTTATACATTTGTACATATTGCATAAATCCAGACTCTTACCCAGAACAAAGTGTAGAACTCATATCTCACCCCAGAAATATCTCTTGACTCCCTTCCCAGAAAGGGTCTAACACCCCAACAGCTTGACCCCAGAGATAATTATTTTGACCTTTATCATCAAACATTAATTTTGCTCTTCTTGAACTGATGTAAGTGGAATGATACAGTTTTTTGTTTGTTTTTGGGTTTTTTTTGGTATCAGGGATTGAAGCCTAGGGCACTTAACCACTGAGGCACATCCCCAGCCCTTTTTTTATTTTATTTTGAGAGAGAGTCTCATTAAGTTTCTTAGGGCCCACTGAGTTGCTGAGGCTGGCTTTGAACTTGTGGTCCTCTTGCCTCAGCCTCCCAAGTCGCTGGAATTCCAGGCATGTGACACTGTACCCAGTTCTATGTTTTTTTGATTGATTTATTTTATTTGGGTTTATCTCTCCTTAACCCATCTCATCATTAAAATGGTGAAATCAAGATTTATTCTGAGGCTAGAAGAGGCCATGCTTTCAGAATAAGCCTTAGGTCAAGAAAAGCAGCCATTGTATGGCTCCCATACAATCTAGTCCACTGTAAGACTTAAGGGTGCACATCAGTCTTAGGACCCAAGTTTAATGGAGACTTTCCTTGGGTTGTTGTGGTAGGCACCCAGATGACCGTTGAACTTTCCATTTTACCTCAATATCTTCTGGTAACATCCCTTGATATATTCTTTTGAACTTGACACTGGCCCAGACAAAGTTCTCCTCCAATTACATGATTTTTGTGAGTGAGCTAGGCCAGTAACATAGACCTGACATGTTTTTGTCTTCCCACAATGTCATAATGTATTTAATAACAATAAATCCACAAACTACATCAATTTTATTGTCTTTAATTCACTGAGTGTCGTAGTTCACTGGTAGCCACAAGTAGGGCAATCACAAATTATTTTATTTCATTCCAATCTTAATTGCTAACATCTATAGCACTCAAGTCACACATCACACTTTACACAATGATGTACTTTAGAGAATTGTCACAAGGTTTGAAGAAGCAGAATGGAAAGGAAAGGCAGAGGGCTGACACAGATGCAAGAGTCACTGCAGGTGGTCAGATAAGGTACAATCCAGCCCAAGAACTTGGGGGTATGGAACTTGTTCAAGGTGAGGAACTGTTCAGGGCACAGAACTGCTCAAGGTCAGAACTTGTTCAAGGTGAGGGTCCTTGGGCAAATAATTTCAAAGTGGGCCACATCAATCAGGGAGTTGACCTGATCTGAAACAAGGTGAATCACGAGTTTATCACCGGTCAACCCTGTGATGCATTCACCAGTTGTTCTAACAGGATGATGGCCCATGTGTGCCCCTATACCACCATCTTAGGAGCCTCTCCTTTTGTTTCAGGTGAGGGGGTGGCATGATTTGGCGGTCTGATGTGTTTGATAAGGTCATGGGCTGGTTTGTCTGGTAGGGGTTTGATATGCCCATGCATCTATGTGTCTCTGATTTAACTTGGTAAGCTCACAGGTGGCAATTTTAATGAACATAACTGATTTATTTATCAGTTTGTGCCTTATGATTGTGTTGTGCATCTGGGGGTTATTCTTCTGAGGAAGTCCTGAATGTCCCACATCTGGTGGTTGTCTGTTTACCCAGACAAGTTATAAAATCATTTTGCCTTAGCACTTGCACTCAAAATGAAGCAGCTTAGGGCATTTTTTAAAGCAGTAGGAGTAACTGTAACTCAGGGCTAGATACAGACTGAAAGCCGCTATTCTACTTAGAGCAGGGCACATCCTGCTTTCCTCAGTGATCTTCTTGAAAACCTAACTGTAGATGCTGCTAATTCCTAATCTATTCACTGCTCTTGCTTCTGACCAAAGAGTGAAAGAGTAGTGCTGGCTCAGGGCAAATCCATAATTATTGTTCAAAGAGCAAATCCTATTGATGGGGGTATGACAGCATCCTTATTGTGGATAAAGGCAGCACACTAATTCAGTGTAGAATTTATTATCTTCTTGATGTCAGTTCTAGTGCTAGTCTTCCAGAAGGTACATTAGCTTTCCGACACTTCATTCTTTTTCCCTGTGTAAGCACTTAAATCACACCCTGGTACAAAGTTTTTAATCCCTCCCATTCTCCTCATTTAAACCCTGGTAGGGAAAAAACAAAAACAAAGAAAAAATCACCAAAAACCAAAAAATATATAAAGAAAGAAAGAGACAAGAAAAACAATAAAACACTGATGGATAATATGATTTAGTAGTTTCTCATTTTACAAAAAAGAACTGAGTCCACTCTTTCCCCTGCCTGACCTCTGAATCCACAACCCCCTCAATGTGGAAGTAAGAGAGAGAGAACTTACAAGTCTTCGGGTATTTTTTTTTCTTCTTTTTTTTTTTTTTTTTTTTTTTTTTTTTTTACTGTTTGTTCTATTTAGTTATATATGACATCAGAATGCATTTTGATTCATTGTACACAAATGGGGTACACCTTTTCATTTCTCTGGTTGTACACTATGTAGATTCACACCATTCATGTAATTATATGTGCACATAGGGTAATAATGTCTGTGTCTCATTCCACCATCTTTCCTCCCCACAACCCCCATTTCCCTCTACACAGTCCAATGTTCCTCCATTCTTCCCTTAACTCCCCCAACCCACCCCGTTGTGTATCAGCATCCACTTATCAGAGAAAACATTCGGCCTTTGGTTTTTTTGGGATTGGCTTATTTCATTTAGCACGATATTCTTAATGATCCCTGAGTTTCTGAGGTGTTTGTTTGTTCGGTCCTGGAGATGGAACCAGAGCCCTTGTTCATGCTAGGCAAGCACTCTACCCCTGAGCTACATCCAGAGCTTCTAAGCTCATCCCAAGCATGATCCTCCTGGAGCTCCTTCATTTTCACCTAATCACCTGATTTTTTTTCCCCAAATGACCTGTTCTTTTATGAACTATCATCTGCTGGAAAGTTTTGTAACTCCTTACTCACCTAACTAGAGATAAAAATGGATTATGTGTGTCTTTCCCCAGGGAAACTTGAGTTATTGTTGGATTTTGTGATTTCATTTCAAAGGATCCTTCTGCTGCTTCACATTTCACTCTTGTCTTGGCACTAAGGTTGTCACAGGTATTTTAGGAAGAACACAACTTACCTACATCTGGGTTTCATTTACTCATCAGCTGATCTTCGTTAGATCAGCTTTCCTAGGGTAGGATGGTGCTTTCTTGGTCACTGACACATGGGCCTAACATCGTGTGCCTCAGTAAATGACAAACACTGTCAGCAGGAAGGCACTGAATTCCAGGACACTGACCAGAGAGGGTGACAGGACTCATTTGCCCTGAACCCTCTGGTTGGAGAATCTATTGCTACTCTGCTTCTGATAGCTACTCACCACTTAATTCATACCAGAACACAAAGGGAAAGTTAATTCTCATGTGATCAGTATGACTTTTCTTGACACAGAGCCAAATATAGCAAATGGTCTAATAAAGACTTTCATTTTTCTTTTCTATAAAGAACTCCAAGAATGAGAAAAACAAAAAGCCTTGTTTAAAGCTAAGGCTGCTTCCATCATTAATACTATTCAACAACATAGTTTGAGCACCAATTATGCACTAGGAGCTGAGAACACAAAGGTTAGTGAGGAAAATATTCTTGGTGTGGAAAGTGAGACTAATAGCTCAGAGAATCAGACTGACTCATTAATATAAAGTACAACCCAACACAATGTGGTGAATGCTATATTGAAAAGAGTAACTGTGGGCTGGGCGCTGTGGTGCACGTCTGTAATCCCAGCCACTAGGGAGGCTGAGGTAGGAGGATCCCAAATTCAAAGTCAGCCTCAGCGACTTAGCGAGACCCTGTCTCGAAATTTTAAAAATTAAAAAAAAAAAAAAAAACAGGCTAGAGATGTGGCTCAGGGGTCGAACACCCCTGGGTTCAATCCTTAGTACCAAAAAAGAAAAAAAAAAGGAAGAAAAGAAAAGAATAACTCAGGGCCGTTGTGACACAGATAAATGAGGAAACAACTCTGCCCAGAAACCTATATACTCCATATTACAAATTGGCAAACTGAGGGAAATTCCCCAAAGCAGTATTCTCTGTAACCAGTACTCACAGTGTGGGTACTCTGGAAAGTGAACTGTGGGAATGTGGGCTTGGATAGGGTGGATCTCTGCAACCAAGGCCCTTCCCACAAGTACTGACAGTGGAAGGCTGGCTGTCAACTGCATTCCCAGTAGCGGACAACAAATTCTTCCTGCTGTGGGCATCTGGTCAGCTCATCTCCATGTTCAGCATAGACCATTCCATGTGCCTCTTGGATGAACTGATTTATTTTATGTCCAGTCTCTCTTCCTCAGAGAAGGTTAATGGAAAACACTACACCCATTGTTGCTGAGATTGGTCTTGGGACTGTCACTGATACTCAGTTTACCTCTTCTGCAGTATCCATTCTAGAATCCCTGGGTCTTCAACTAGCATCTATATTTGTTTTGATGATTTGTGAGATGGCATGACCAGACTGTCATTTTGAAGGAGAATGAGCCTTTAGTATTCATGTACTTTTCAGGCTATGGATACATCTCTTATCTATTTCCATTACAATTTGGCAAAAGTATAAGAGGTGCTCAAGTAGATCACCTGAGTCCCACAATAGATTTCTCCATGTCCCCATTGTATACTAGCACCTGTACCTCCCCCAGATGACTGGGAATGATTTTTCCTACTTGGAAGGAACTCCTCTTGCCTGCTGGTCCCTTAAAACAAGGAGGTTGAAGTGCTCAGGAGAAGCCTGTTTATGATTCAATGGAACTCTTACTGTGTTTCCTAGGGCAAGCATTCCTCCTTTGGGCATTTGAATCTCTAACCCTATATTGCCTACTATAATGTGGATGGGCAGCAGAAATTTTCTAGGTGGACTGTTAAGAGTTATGGTGAGTAGACTCATTCCTGCTTTGATCACATAGTTTCAGCCTCATGGACTCTTCCTATGAAGGACATTGCATCCTGGAGGATGATGTCCCATACCTATAAAAGTATTGTCTCTGAACTGGTGCTTAAGGATGTTTTCAGTGAACAATTTTAATTTTCTATCTGGTCAGCAGTAGGGTATGTGATTGGTAGGGTATGTGATAAAGCCATGGGAATTCCATGTTCATGGGTCCACTCTCACATCTCCTTTTGCTTTAATGTGGGTTCTCTGGTCTGATGGATATTTTATGGGACTCCAAGTTGGTGTATCAAATATTCCATAATCTCTTGCATAGTAATGCAGGAAAAATTAATGTATAGCCAGATTATATGTCTGTTACTATCAGAAAAATACTGAGTGGAGGGGCTTACTGTATTCATCTGCTCACCAAGTTTGGTCTCTTTGGGGGATGGTGTTGCAATGGTGGCTCAACATTAGTTTCTGTTGCTGATATGTTGGATATATTTGGCAACGACATTGGTTGGATCAGATTTTGTAAGAGGGAGCCAATGCAATTGGCTAATGCACAACCTCCATCTTTCCTCATGGTTCCATTCATGTGCCCAACATGTCAGTGTTACGGTGGCCAATGACACTGGCTAACATCAACCAGCTGAGTCATTTGGTTTTGTAGTGCATCTGTCATGGTGGATTATTCCTGGTGGGTGATATTGTATGATAAAAATATCTTCACAGCCTCAGCAACTTAGCGAGGCCCTAAGCAACTCAGTGAGACCCTGTCTCTAAATAAAATACAAATAGGGCTGGAGATGTGGCTCAGTGGTGGAGTGGCCCTAGGTTCAATCCCCAGTACCAAAAAAAAAAAAAAAAAATCCTCATGCTTTATGTCCACTATCATATGTCCACATGAACATATATGTGCTACTTAATGAGAAACATTGTCAAAATACCCAAATCAATTACTTCCACTTTAACCCTGGGCACTCATTATTCAAACTTTATCAATCTAACCTTCGGATGGCTTCTCCTCATAAAGACTACCATTATCTTTTAAGGGAGCTGTCAAGATTCCTTTCAATTGTTTTTAGTTAAAAGACACATTTAAAGTTAGTTTTCTATCACAGGCCAATAATTTACTTTTGCCTTGTCTTCAAATATTCTAACACTTTATCCCTAATATTGTTTATCTTTAAAGAATATCATGCTATATTATAAAGATTGATTTTTAGAATATACAATTTGACAGGACAGAGAAAATTTTACACCTTAAAGGAAAGTTGGCATCTCAACCTCATTTTTTACATGAGTAAAGGATGAAATTGTTTCTGACACCTACCATAAAAATACATTATTGAATAAAGGGCTGTTATTAGAAAGAAGTTGTCCAACCAGTTAGGCTGTGGTAGTTGCACGAACAGGCCCACATTCCCTGTTCATGTTAGTTTCCCACCAATCCTGTGGGCTCCCAGGTAAGCTACAAATACACTCCATCTTGGCTTCTGCAGTGTATTTCTCCATGGTGACCTTGATTCAATGTATAGCATGAAAGATGGTGGCATTACAAGAAGTCCTGCTCATCAGTGTCACATCATTTCACTACCCTCAGTAATCAATGACACAATTATTAAGATAAAAGACTGATAAACTTGGTGTTCTTTTCCTTAAACAAGAGATTTAAGGAACTTCCTGTATTTATTCCTTTCCTTTAAGGCTGGAGATGACATAGAAGTATTTGGGGGGTTTTGTTTACTTTTTGTGGTGCTAGAGATAAAGCCCAGGGTTTCATGTAAGCTCTCTACCACTGATATGCTCCCAGCTCTGGAAGTATTCTTTGGTTCCTTAACAAGTGTTTAATTTTCCTTTTTTCCCCAGCTTGCTTGGCTTCAGACAATGAGTCACAATCCTGCCCCTCCCCTGGTTTCTACCTGGCCTTTTGATTTCTTTTTCATCCTCTTTACATTCATAGACACTAGCAGAGGAGTAACAAAGGAAACAGAAGAAAAGATTCGGTGGAGAATGGGGAGTACCTGGTATAAGAGACAGGGGTCTATGTGCTTTCCTCAAAAACCAATGTGTAGCAGATATTCCACCTGTTCGATATTCTTCCACTACGTGCCATCGTTAGAAGTAAAAATTTAGTGAAAGAATTTGAGACCCAAGAAGATTCATATTGGTTGAAACCTACCAGATTGAATACTGTTGAACTGTTTCGTGTAACTAGAATATCAATTTCTTTTCAACTGAAGGGAAAGAATTAAGCATTTATTCTCTCTTTAACTGAATGGGTTTAGTAAATGATAAAAGGTTCTCTTGACAGAAGAATTTCAGCTAATAAATGTGGACGGAGTGACAGGCTGGGAAAAGAATGATTTGAAAGCTTTGCAATAGCTGATTCAGGCAAAGATCATCAATGACTGATTCGTTGAAAGCCATCTTTCAACCATTAGTTGAAAGGCTGATGGGAAACTTCACAATGCAAGGATCAGGGTGTCCCCATATGAACCTCTGATCAGTGCTCTAGCATTCCAAAGAACAGAACAACTAGACACTGTGGGCTCCCTCACGTGACGTGACAGAAGACTCCTGGCACCTCCTATACAGTGTTCTTGCAGCAAAAATTTTAAAAAGATTGAACTTGAATCTAATCAAGCCTCTTGAGCTAACGTCTGAGCACGAAAAAACTCAGGAAATAGAGTAACAAGTTAAATGATACCAAAAAAAAAAAAAAAAAACAGAGATGAGTTTGAAAGTTGAGAAATTCTTCATGCCTGGTTACTGGGACAGAGTCAATGACAGGATATGGAAGGAAAAAGGGGAGATCTGCTCTAGAGGATGAGTGACTCAACCACCCAATGCCATGTTGGGATTCTGATTGAACAACTAAGAAGGGTTGGGTTTTCAAACACCTGAGGACTTTTATTAAGGAGTGAATTTTACATCACACACAAAGACATTATTGTTGATTTTTTAATGTGATGATGGCTTTATAAGTATGAGTTAAAAGTTCTTATTTTTAGAGATTCATAGATCAGAAATTACAAGGGTAAGATGACTCGATGTCTGGAGTTAACTTTTTTAAAAGCTTGAAAAAGGCAAAAGAGGGACAAATGTGGCAAGATCTTTGTAGTTACATAATTAACCTTATGTGTAATTGCCATAGGGGTGATGATGTATGGAGAGTTATTATGCTATTCTTACTCTATGTGTTTGGAATTTTTTTTACTATAAATATTCAGGCATGGGAGAGAGAGAGGAGAAGATAAAGACAAGAATACATACTAATGTGAGAGGACATATAAACATCAAAAGCTAAGAACCAGTGCTCAAAGAACTTCTACTTTTTATAGAAATGCACAAGTTTCAAATATCTTTCAGATATGTTATTATGGATGAAAAGCATTCAATGAGACAATGAGACAATGAAGGGTGTGTGTGTGAGTGTGTGTGTGTGTGTGTGTGTGTGTGTGTTTCCAATTCCTTAAACAATAGGCAATAAATCTAGGCTTCAGCAAAATAAAAAAGTTCCTATCACCAGTTGAGGTTCCAAGTCAGACAACCCCCATGCAATATATGAGAAATATTTTAATCTTGCTAGACTTTTTTAAACCTGCCAAATGTCACCATTTATAAACAACAATTAAAGAAAACCAAGAAACTAAAAATAACAGTTAAGAATCATTGCCAATATAAACATCAGACATAGAGGTATACCTTAGAACAGATGTCTTATTAGTTCATGTAATTGTATACCTGGGGACTCAAAGGTACCAGACCAAACAAGAACTGCTTTGGTACCTGCCCAACATTATAAAATGCCAGATCCCTGGGAATTAAAAGACCTGAGATTCATCCCTTTCCTGCCAATGACGTATTACATGACCTTGGGCATGTTCATTCATTTCTCTTGGCCTTGTTCCTCCACCTACTGAATGTGCATAATATTTTCCATCTACTTACCTTGGGGAAATGGTGAGGACAAATGAGAAAACATCAGTGAATTCTTTGAGGTCCTCAGGAAAAAAATATTTTTTCAGCACTATGGAATATTAGGTTTTTATTTTGACAGAGAAGCTCATAACGTTTCTGAAACATAGATAACAAACCAAGCTTTAAAATCATTAACAAATACTATATAGATAACATTTCCTAGCAAGAAACGTTATCCATATAACTTCTTATTTACACTCAGATTCAATTCACCTTTATATCTCACAGATTCACTAGAAGTGCTATGTAAATTGCAATTAAACTGAAGAGATTTGCAAAATTTCAGCTATTTGCCTGAAGGTCTAGCATGAAAGATTTTAAAACTCTGAATTCTGATTGGATGTGACTGTTACAAGTTCTGATTTTAATTGTGATAACCACCTGGGAGGAGAATAGGTTAAAATTAGTAATTGCTTTAATTTTAGTTCTTAAACAAAATTACTTTCTAATCTCCCATTGGGTAGGAACAGGAAAGAAAAAAACTTGAAATGTGTGTAGGGAATATTCATTCTTCACCTAGAGTCACTAATGGCAGTGATATTTCTAAGTTCTCCTTCCATTAAGGAAATACAGTGTAATATAAATGCCTTTTAGTAGGTCAATAATTCATTCTGAGTACTGAAACATGGAAAAGCACAAACACCAGGTTTGAGTTTAAGTAGGAGAGGTTAAAAAATTTTTTTTGCACTTTTAGTTCCTATCTCTTCAGCCCATAAATTCAAAGATATTTAGGTTAAGTTGGTCATTTGCTCACAACCCTCCAGGAATAACCCTCCAGTGGCTTCCCAGTGCTAAATCCCAACTCTCCAGCACACAAACCCACTTCCATCTATAGCTGTGCAACCCTTGTTCACATTGCTCTTTTTTCCGTTCCTTGAATTTGCGAATTTATTCTTTGCACTTACTATTCCTTAACTCCCGAGCCCCTCTCGTTCACAGATTGAACCCAGAAGCACTTAGCCACTGAGCCACATCCCCAGCCCTTTTTAAATTTTTTTTTCTTTTTTTAATTTTGAGTCAGGGTCTCACTAAATTGCTGAGGTTGAACTCCAACTTGCGGTCCTCCTGCTTTGGCCTCTGGAGTGACTGGAATTACAGGCCTGAACCACTGTGCCTGGCATGTATCTCCTTTTCACTGTTCAGGTCTCAGCTCAAACATCTCTTCAAAGAGGATTTCCCTGACCCACACTCAGGTGACCACCTCTCCACTCCACCCTCTACCACATCACCCTGTTTTGACATCATAGCAGTTATCGCTTCCTGATTTTATCCTGTTGATTTGTTTACTTGTTGTCCAACTCTTTCATTCCACACAGCAAAGGCATTATCCCCCGTTCACCTCTGCTTCTGGCATACTCCTGTGAAAATATTCCGACTCTACTGTCTGCTCATTCAAACGCTTTGTCCCTCCATTGCTCTTCAGTACTAATCACCTTCTCCTGCCTATCTCTCTTTCTGGAATTTACCGTTGAAACCATCTAATCCCCAGATGAATTCTCCAACAAAGAAAATAATAGGGAAGATTCGTTTTGCCTAGTTTATAACCCATTTCGAAGAAGAAGTTGCTTTGATTGGATTTAGGGATTAAGAGTGCGTTGGAGTGGTAAGGGGAAAACATCTGGCTCTGGAGTTGGCTCCTTGAGGCCAAGCTCTTCACCAGAAATCAGTCCAGGATTTCCCCAATTTGGCCCAGGTCTGAAGGTCCTAGAATCCAGTTAATCCAGTCAGAGTAACTCGAACTTTATTTGTAAATGTTCTGGCAGCCAAGGAGCCTGTCACTTCTATAGCTTCATTCATTAGTTCAGCCAATGGGAACTGAGAGCTCACTGGTTCCAGGACTTTACTAGGTCCTTTACAAGACTTTACAGTATCACTTTACAAGACATATGAAAGTAAACAAGATATTGTATTTGTCCCTAGGGAGCTAGCAATCTAATAAGGGCAGACAGAAAAATAAATTAAAAAATGAAATACAGTGTGCAATAAAGTCTGACATGAGTCGGTGTGGGGTGTTATGGAAGTATGTATAGAGAGGGACTCTTACTTAGTCTAGGGAGGGACCAGTGCTAGGAAGGCTTGCCAGAGGGACGTGACATTTTCAACGAGGTCTGAAATTGAGTGTGGTTGATAACCAGTATCAGGTAATGCAGAGAGGCCAGGGTGTTACAAGCAGTGAGTGTAGTATATACAAAGACCAGGAAATAATAGAGCACACAGAAAGAAGCTCATTGTGGCTACAGCAAGGTTTGGAGGAAGGGGAGGTGGAGAGAGTGAAGCTGTAAAAACAGGTAGGGACCAGAACATGAAACTCTTAT
>JAJEJO010000191.1:371457-413027 GCA_020662805.1 Glaucomys volans | reverse complement strand
AAATATTAAGGTTGATGGAGTGTGGGATATGATTAATTTTTGTTTTCTTTGTTCATATTTTTCCCAAATTTATATAAGGCAAGGAGTTGTAATTTTTCATAGTCAATAAAATGTAATAAACTTTAGAAATAAGTATTATGTATTTAACATGGCTTTTACTTCTTTTTTTTTTTTTTTTTTTTTTTTTGGTAGTAAGCATTGAACCCAGCACTTAACCACTGAGCCACATCCCCAGCCCTTTTTTTGTATTTTATTTAGAGACAGGGTCTCACTGAGTTGCTTAGCTCCTTGCTAAGTGACTGAGGCTGGTTTTGAACTCCTCCTGTCTCAGCCTCCCAAACCTCTGGGATTATAGGCATGCAACACCATGCCGAGCTCCAGGTGTACTTACATTACAGAATTTTCTTTTCTAAAATTTTATTTTTACTTAAAACATAATAATTGTACAAATTTGTGGGTTCAATGAGATGTTTGATGAATGTATACATTGTATAATTATCAAATCAGGGTGATTAGCATGTCCATCACCTTAAACATTTATTTCTTTTTAAATTTTTTTTTACTTGTAGATGGACACAATACCTTTATTTTATTTATTTATTTTTATGTGATGCTGAGGATTGAACCCAGTGCTTCACACGAGCGAGGCAAGCACTCTACTACTGAACCAAAATCCCAGCCCAACATTCATTTCCTTGTGACAAAACAGAGTCCTCTCTTCCAGCTATTTTAAAATACACAATGTGTTCCTGTTAACCATACCCTACTGTGCAAAAGAACATCCAAACCAATTCCTCCTGTATAACTGTAACTTTGTGCCTGCAGATTATCCTCTCCCCATCTTTCCTTCCCTCTTCCTCCCCAGTCTCTGATAACTTCAATTCTACCCTGTATTTTTATGAGATTTTTATTTTTAAAGATTCAACATATAGGATTGCAGATGCTCAGTGATAGAGCACTTGCCTAACATATGTGAGGCCCTGAGTGCAATGTCCACTACACCCCCAAATAAAAAAATAAAATAAAAGATGCCACATATAAGTGAGATCACATGATATTTACCTTTCTGTGTCTGGCTTATTTCACTTAACATTAATGTTCTTTATATTCAACCATGCTGTTGTAAATGATAGGCTTTGGTCTTTAATAAGGCTGAAATTATATATAGATGATAGACATATATAGATATAATTATATAGATATAATTTACACACACATACATATATATATGCATATATAATATGTATATATATATAGATAGATATAGATAGATAGATCCCACATTTCCCATTCATTAGACACACTGGTTAATTTTGTATCTTGGCTATTGTAAATAGAGCTGCAATAAAATAGGAATGTATATATATTTTTGATATACTGATTTCATTTCCTTTGGGTACATACAGTATTCCCAATACTATACAGTAGTAGGTATATGCCCCGTAGCAGGATTCCCTTCCTACCTTCAGGGGAAATAAAACACAGTGCAGTGAAATAACAGGCAATGAAAGGAAGCACACAGTACTTTAGAAACACAAGGAGGGTTTCTTAACCTGGACTTGCAGAGTGCTGGGAGGCCCCGGAGGATGTGATACCCAAATGATCTCGAGGATGGACTGGAGTTATCTGGGCAAAGGCAGGGTAACAGACCGTTCCAGGAGCAAGAGAGGGCATGATGAGTTCCAAGAAGGAAAAGCTGGGCACAGAAGGGGAGGATGGCCAGAGATGATGATGAAGAAGCAGGAGCGCATCCTGAAAGGCTTTGTAACCTTACGAAGGAGTCTCAACTTCTTCCTGAGGACAAAGAAGAGTCTTCCAGGGGCTCTGGGTGGGAATGACTTGATTGGATTCCTGGTTACATGTGGAGAAAACAAATATTAGAGGGAAACAGGACTAAAGAGATGGAGACCATTGAGGGACTGTGGCAGTAACCAGAAGAGAGCATGTGATGTCCCAGGTTAAGTTGGTAGCAGTGGGAATGGAAAAAAAATTAGTACATTTGCAAAGTGATCATTTAAATCAGTGCTAGCAAAGTCATGCATGGCAGTGTGTGCCTGCAGTCCCAGGACTTAGAGGGCAGGGGCAGGAGGATCACTTGAGTTCAACAGTTTGAGATGAACCTGGGCAACATAGTGACACCCTGTCTCAATAAATAGTAATAATAATAACAACAACAATAAAAAACAAATTTGTGAGCCAGTGTGTTTTAGGAATTTTTCTATCAGGGTGTCACAATGATCAACAGCAAGGAAAGGAAAACTCTGGTTTTTGAGATCTTGTCCCAGACAAGGTATATCAAGTGATCATTATGGTCAATAATATTAAAACAAAATTCAAATTATTTGGAGAGCAAAGGGGAATTAAACCAATGGATCAATGGGAAAATGCACATTGAGTCTTTCAAACTTTGACATCAATAGAATCAGGGATAACATTCATTCATTAATTATTTACTAATGTTGAGTAATCTCTATAATGTAACCTTTCCAACAGTACCAAATTCTCCCTCCCACACTGACTCCTGCCTTTTAGGTGTCCTTCCTAAAGGAAATTACTACCATTTTCTTGTATCTTCTTCCAAAGATATACCACAAGTATCTTGATTCTGATACTTCATATACTACTTTGATTTTTTTTCTTTCAGTACTAGGGGTTGAACCAAAGGGTACTTTATCTATGAGCAACATCCTCAGTTCTTTTTTATTTTATTTTGAGACAGGGTCACACTAAGTTGCCAAGACTGGCCTTGATCATGCAATCCTCCTGCCTCTGTCTCCCAAGGAGCTGGAATTACAGGCATGCCTAGCCTACTTGGATATTTTCTTCAGAAATGTCAAATCCATAAATATCATAAATTTATTAGAAGATTATCTAATGACATGTGATATTCTAAAACATACTGATATTTTTATAAATAATTTTTATAAATAATTCTTTGCAGATAAGCAGATTTTATTTTACAAGTAAGTAAGCATTTAAGGACTTTTCAGCATTTGTGACTTAAAGCATTTCATAAGTTCCATAACAGCTAAAACAAGATCTACTCATCCCTTGGTCTATCACTATCTCAAATTTTCTATCCTTTCTCTCTTCTGCCCACTTCTTGTCCTAGTTAAATCAAACAGAAAGCCTCTTACTATACCCATTATTCTCTTCTCTCAATCATAGCTGTATTGTACAGAACAATCTTTCATTGTTTTCTGGAAAATCTGTTTTTTTTTGTTTTTGTTTTTTTCTTTGGTACTGGGGATTGAATTCAGGGGCACTCAACTACTGAGCCACATCCCCAGCCCTATTTTGTATTTTATTTAGAGACAGGGTCTTACTGAGTTGCTTAGGGCCTCACTAAGTTGCTGAGGCTGGCTTTGAATTTGCAATCCTCCTGCCTCACCTTCCAAGCCTCTGGGATTACAGGCGTGCGCCACTGCGCCCGGCAAAAAAATCTCTGTTCTATTCTTCAAAACTTTTAAAAACAAACCTCCTCCAGGAGATCAACCCTAAAACATTTTAACCTCTAAAAATAATTCAGAATGACTTGAGAATGTTATGTATTTCTGACCTTTGTTGAATCTTTATCCCAATATGTTGTACAACATGTTGTTTCTCAGTCGTTTGGCTAAGATCCCATGTACTTACATGGTAATGTTTTCTAGATATTTCATCATGTTCGTTGCCCTTAGTTGTCAATATCTGTCTTAATGAGATTCCCATAGCCTGAAACAATGTTCCATCATAGAGTTAATTGATGATGTCCAAATTTCTGAGGACCTGGCTTGATCCAGATTTTTAGGAGGGTCGAAAGAGTGAACCTTGCTTGGGTCTTTGGAGTATAAAGCAATGACAGTTGGTAACCACTTTCTGAGTAAGGGCAGACTAGAAGGAGTCAGCCAGAATGCTAAATAAGTAGAACGAATAAGAAGGTAAGAATTGGACCTGAAGCCAAGGGTTAGTGATCGAGAATGGTTAAAATCAAAGTGTCCTAATATGATCTGGGATAATTTTTGATATCAGGTGAAACCTAAATATTTCCAGTGTTAGTAAAACACAGGGGCACAAACACAAGGAGCTGAATCTTCTTACAACATGTTGTCCAAGACGTTTTTTAGGGAGAGAAAAGTGAAAAGGGCTGGGCTGGGTTAACAGGACTTTTACTGCTTTAATATGTTGGTCAATGTGGCCACATTGGGGATTTTAGTAGTGTATCACACTGGGCTCAGCTGCGATTGTGGTCCACCAAAGCCATGAAGTCTCTTGTCTGTGAACTGCGTCTGTCAACAGTATACAATTCTGCAGTTGTGCAATTTACTTCTCCCTCTCAAGGGAAGGAATTTAGTTTTCACTGTTAACCTTTCTTTTCTGAGTAACCTACTTGGTTTAGAGGTTAAGTGTTTCAAAGTTAGGTGGGGCTTGGAACCCAACTCATCCATTTTTTGTTTGTCTGCTTGGACAAACTGCTTTACCTTTTTAATATTTTCTTTGCTTCTTCTTTTTATTTCTTTTGGTACTGGGGATTTAACCCAAGAGTGCTTTACCACTGAGCCACATCCCTAGCACTTTTTTAAAAAAAAATTCTTATTTTGAGACAGGCCTCACTAACTTGCTGAAAGTCTCACGAAATTGCGGAAACAGGCCTTGAACTTGTGATCCTCCTGTTTCATCCTCCTGAGTCCCTGGGATTACATGGTACGCCACCTTGCATGTCTAATTTTTTTTTTTTTTTTTTTTTTTTTTGTGGAACCAGGGATTGAACTCAGGGACACTCGGCCACTGAGCCACATCCCCAGCCCTATTTTGTATTTTATTTAAAGACAGGGTCTCACTGAGTTGCTTAGGGCCTCGCTAAGTTGCTGAGGCTGGCTTTGAACTTGCGATCCTCCTGACTCAGCCTCCCAAGTCGCTTGGATTACAGGCGTGCGCCACCAAGCCTTAATATTTTCTTACATAACTTTTTTTCCCCTGGGGTCTTCATTAAATTCACCAGGAAAATTTTACAAACTATATTCAAGGGTCAACCCCTGGACACATTTCTAAACTATAGCTTTTTCTTTACGTAGGTAACTAGAGGGATTTCTATTAATGAAAATGAGAGTATGATTGTTGAACGTGATATAAATATAATGAAACAAACTATTTCCAAGTCCTCAAGCCCAGCTCCACAATTTTTTTGTTAAATATCTCACACTGAGCAGACCACAGAGCTCAGGACCCAGTCAGTATGATTAATGAAGGAACAAGAAGAGATAGTTAACATATGTATTCTCCTAAATAACAACCTTTTAGCCCTTCAGGGTTTCCCCCCCACAGAAAATTGCCGTTCTTAATAATCTCAAACTGAAACAACCCAAATAGTAGAGAAATTAGTTGTGGTATATTAACTTACTGGAATAGCGTATAACAACAAAAAAGAACAAATTACATTTATGTGTAGCAATTTGGATAAATTTTACAGAACAAAGTCAAGTGAAAAAGGCCAGACATAAAATAACACACCTCGTATTATTCTATAACCCAAAGTTACTTGCACTTAGAGTTGGTAGAGTAATTATCCCTGGGGAAGGTGGTGGCTAGAAGGGCCTGAGGAACTTTAGTCTGTATTTTGTACTTCCGGTCTTCAGACTACCAATTTATGAACCACCCTGTTGTCCTCATTTAAGACTTTCTCATAGAAATGAGAATTTTTTTTTATCCATAAAATACATACAAACACAGAAAGGGGGCTAAAACATACTTTGTCTAAATGTGGCAGAAGCATTATCACATTTTTGTTTGTTAGAAGTGATTACTTCTTTTTAAAATTCTTAGTCATCACCTTTCTATCTTCTCTCGCCCAATATACTTTTTGAGATGGGTTTCATGAACGAAGCATCTGGCAGCCTTTCTGCTAGCCCAGCTGTCAATGACTGAAAAACAAGCCAGCTCTCGATTGCACAATGTGCATCAAGTCATGCAGTTCTATAAAAGGAATACTTGATTTGATCTTCAGTGGCCAGGATCTGGTGCCCGGAAGGTGATTATAACTATGTCCGGTATTTATATCAACCTCAATCACTCACTGTCTACCAATTGGCTCTAATAAGATGCTCCAAGCCCTATATTTAATTCCCATGAATTACTTGTTGATTATCCACACTGCAGATTATCTTCAATGAATTTTCTTTGACCTAGGCCAGCTTCTTGTACTTTCTCTCGCTACCTTTATTACTGTTCAGTTGGTGTGTGCACAGCAGAAAAGGAAAACTAATCTTGAAATTGGTGAAAATTATGGATTTCAACTAGGAGTGATTTTTGCCTCCTCTGGGGACATTTGACAATGTCTGTAGACATGTTTGGTTGTCACAGCTGGGGATGACTTGGGCATCTTGTGATAGAAGCCAGGGATGCTGAATGGTCCTATGACAAAGAATTGTGCAGCCCAAAGCATCAAGAGTGTTGAAGTGGAGAAACCCTGGCCTAAAGAAAGATAAGATAGAGAAGCAATTTATAATTAATAAATATAGGAGCTGGGGTTGTGCCTCAGTGGTCGAGCACCTGCCTATCAAGTGTGATGCACTGGGTTCGATTCTCAGCACCACCTATAAATAAATTAATAAAATAAAGGTCTATCAACATTTAAAAAATATATTTAAAAAGTATATATTTTAAATTGATGTCTGAATTACATGGGCATCCTCCTCTGTTTTGGATTCTCTATTCCACAGCTTCCCTCCATGAACAACAAGAATAGACATTGAATACACATTTATTATTCCTGTGCATGCCTTTTCCTGTTTATTTAAGGGTTTGCAGTCCTGAAGTAGGCGTGCCCTCTTTTCAATGGGAATGCCTAATGCTGGTCATTTGTACAATGGCTTGTGTGACCTTCTCATAAGAGCCCAGACTAGGGATGTGAAAAATATTCTCCATGTCAAATTTGGGGACTCTAAAAGGGTCAGGCCTCTGGGTTTTTGGTTTCTGTATGTTCATCCAATTTGTATTTATTTCTTATATCTCTCAAAGGCCTATTTCATTATCCTCATTTGACTCTAATTAACTGAGTTACTTGCAATCTCAGTTCTACATAACTGAACAAATTCTTAGCATGAACTTTACTTTCTCATTCTCACACTAAAAGTGTGGTTAATACTGATAATTTTTAAATTGTTCTTCACACTTCTTTCAGGAGTGAGCTTGCAATGCTCCCAAATTTGAGAGTTGTCTTGACAGCTCTCAGAACAACATTCCTCGTTTTATTTTATTTATTTTGGTCTGTTTGTTTTGGTGCTGGGAATTCAGCCTGGGGGGACACTTAACCACATCCTCAGCCCTTTTATTTTTTTTTATTTTGAGACAGGTCTCACTCAGTTGCCAGACTGGCCTTGAACTTGCCATCCTCTCACTTTAGCCTCCTAAGTCACTGGAATTACAGGCATGCACCACCATATCTGGCAACATTCCTTAGTATAAATGAATTTGTCATTATATTTTATTTGGGAATATTAAATCAATGTATTGGAAAGTGATACAGGATTTCTGTACCAATACATTTTTCATGTGGTAGCAGCTCATCTGTACTTCAAACCCTCCACAGCTTCCTGCATCTCCAGCTTGGGCCTTCAGTGTCTGAAGAGTCAGTCTACAGGGCTCAAAGAAGCATGCTCCTAGTAATTATCCATCTAGGACTGTGGCCACATCTGGTTCAGAATTTAAACCCATAATGGCATCTGAGGGAGTGGGCTGGTCCCAGGATTTTTGCAGGAGATTTAAACCAGGCCAAAACATGCCAGAGGGTTTAAATTCTATTCATGTTTAACCAGCACTCATTCCTAAGAAGTTTGCAGTATGAGGACAAGTAAGAGTGGGTCATAGAACCTGTGCACTGCTCTTTGAATATACTAACAAAGCATATACACAAAGCTTCCAAATTGTCAGAAAACCACATGAATTATATTTCTTAAACTCAGGTCTAAGCCATACCTCATTCCTTTTCCCCAGACCCTGCAGACTCTAAAATTGTTGGGTTTGGAAAGATGATTGGGTGACTCTTATCCAACATTTTCAGAAAGGGGCTGACTTCACCACAGAAAAATATGCTCAAAATGCATCAGAAACTGCATCTTCTTGTTGACTCTGTTTCTAACCAAAATAGAGTAAAAGGACCATAATTATCACTGTTTTACATGACTATAATACTAATCATCATCATCATCATCATCATCATCATCATCGGAATAATTTCCATGAAAGCTCTATTAATCCATCTTTTAAACACAGCAGAAACTCGAAAGTTTAAAAGTAAACACGACAGACTTGTTAAGTAAACTCATAGCTGGAAAGTTATGAAAGATTTTTTTATAACCACAGAGATGCTGTGTAACAAGTCCCTATATGGCAAAACAGAGCTCGTGCAATCAAGCTGCTGTGACCTAGGTGGTGAAGAGGAATGATTTGGTGTCAAACAGACCTTGGGTCAAGCCCTGATTTTGCCACTTACTAACTAAGTGGTCTTTGACAAATTAAACTTTCTTAGCCTTAGTTTCTTCATATTCAAAGTAGAGATAATAATGGTTCTTAATCTCATGGACTTTTGGAAATATTGAATAACATATTGTGTGTAAAATGCATAGTGAGCTCTTCAGTAAATATTAATTTATATTTATTCTAATACACCCAGTAAGTAGTAACATTGTGAATATATAGCTAAAGGATATAACTAAAGCATGACAAGATCGTGGTACTAGGGATAATCTAGGAATATTTTTTTTTTTTTTTGAACCAGGGATTGAACTCAGGGGCACTCGGCCACTGAGCCACATCCCCAGCCCTATTTTTTATTTTATTTAGACACAGGATTTCATTGAGTTGCTTAGCGCCTTCCCCTTGCTGAGGCTGACTTTGAATTTGCGATCCTCCTGCCTCAACCTCCCAAGCCGCTGGAATTACAGGCATGCACCAACATGCCTGGCTAATCTAGTAATTTTTTAAACCTCTTCGTGTTCGCTCTCACTGTGACAAAACATATTAGATAAATCAACTTATAAAGAGAAAAGAATTATTTTGGCTTATTATCTAGGAGGTTTCAGTACATGGTTGGTATCCATTGCTTTTAGGCCTGTGAGGAGGCTGTGCATCATGTTGAGAGATCGTAGCAGAGAAAGCTGCTGAGAGTTGACAGGAAGTGAAAAAGTTAGGGGGAGCAGGGCCCAATACCCGATTCAAGGGCAAACTCCCAATCTTCTAACCTTCTCCTTCTGGGTCCCACCACATAAAGGTTCTCCCATCTCCCAATAGTTGGTGGTCACCACAGATTGGTGACCAAGCTTTAACACATGGATTTTTTGGAGCACACTTATCCAACCTATGGTACTCACTTATCTATTTTTTTATTGTGGTAAAATACACATACCTTTGTCATCATTTTAATAATTTTTTAGTATACAATTCAGTAGCATTGATTACATTCCCAGTATTGTAAAATTATCATTGCTGTTCCTTTTTAGAATTTTTTAATCATCCCAAACAGAAGCTCTCTACCCATTAAACAATAATTCTATATTCATGTTTTCATTTTTAAATGATTGTCTTATCATTTTTCTTTTTCATTTTCTTTTTGTAGATCTGGGATTGAGCCCAGGACCTCATTCATACTAGGTAAGTACTCTACTACTGGGCTGTACCACTAGTCCTGTATTCTTTTTATATAAAGGAAAACACATAGTATATAATCACTTAAAAAATTAGAAAATACACCCAGTTGCTCAGAAGGCTTAGGCAGAAGAATTGCAAGTTGAAGGCCCACCTGTGCAACTCAGTGAGACCTGTCTCAAAATTAAAAAAAAAAAAAATTGAAAAGGACTGGGTTGTAGCTCAAAGGTAGCATGCTCCTGGGCTCAATACCCAGTACCAAAAAATAATAAATAAATAACATAGATAAAAATTAAAATTAAATGATGTGAAATGTCTTTCCCCACAAATAAATAGCATCAATATTTTCATATATATTTCACTAATTTTCCTCTTATAAACATATGTATTAAATTATGCATGTGTACGTATACATAAATACACATATATTATAATAAATTCTTTTTTTTTGGACCGTTTGTTATGGTTTGGATCTTGAATGTTCCTAAAAGATCATGTGTTGAAATCACAGTCCCCAGTATAGCAAGATTCAGAGGTAGGGCTTTTAGGAAATTATTGTTTACGTTGCTTTCATTTTATGTGGTGCTGGGGATTGAGCCTAAATCCTCATTCATGCTGGGCTGGAACTCCACCACTGAGCTATATTTCCAGCCGTGAGGAAATTGCTGGATTGTGAAGACTGTAACCTCATTAGTGCGTTAATCTTTTTAATGAGTTAATACTTTGAATGGATGACTGGGTGGTAACTGTAGGCAGGGTGGGGTATGGCTGGAGGAGGAAATAGATCACTGGGGGTGTGTCCTTGGGGACTATGTTTGCCCTGTCCCCTTGAGGTTTCTCCCTCTGCTTCCCAGATCCTGAGTGGAGCAGCTTTTCTCAGCCACACCCTTCCTTCATGATCTTTCTCCCTAGGAGCCAGTCAGTCAGGAACTGAACCTCTGAAACCACGAGCCAAAGCAAACCTTTTCTCCTCTCAGTTGTTCTTGTCAGGTATCTCGGCCACAGAGACGGAAAGCCGACTAACACACCATTTAAAGAATCTTTTAGTTAGATAAGCACAGTTCAGTAAAGATGGGTAAATGACCATGAAGAAGAGAAACAGAGAACTGCTTCTTCATTTTACTTTCATAGAGGAATGGTGAAGGAGAAAATCCAAAATGACTAGCTTATGATGACCACCTCATCTGAAGACCAGTTCTTCCTCAATCCACGGTCACAACCCTAAGAATCACTGTGGTAATTTGGCCTAAATTGTTATCCCTCCTGGTGTCTCAAAGTGAACATACATAAATAAATTTTTTAAAAAAATATAATACTCAAACCAAAACTAATAAAAATAACTATCTCTAAAGGAATGGACCAGCATGTTGGGAAAAGGAATTAAATGAGACTTCTTTCTCTGAACATATGTTTTTATATACTTTGGCCATGTAAATAAATGTTTCACACGTTAAAAAGAAACTTTAAAAAAATCTATAAAAATTTTAAACTGAAACTAACTAGAACTGTGTGAAAGAACTGAAACAAATAAGCTTATCTGTCAGGTTGGTAACACCAAAAGACACAAAGGAATTAATTTAAGGATACTGCTTAATGGAATATTTTCCAAGAATAAATGGAGGTATAAAGAAATCATAATCTGTTTCCTGAAACCTAACTGTTATTGGTAATATTCTCATTATGATTTCAAAAACATACTGTGGTTTAATGCAAATAAGTAATTATATTGACATTGAAAATGATTTTCAGCATAAGAGAAACAAGTATAAAGTCAAAGAACATAAGTAGAAAAATCCTAAAAGATTATACAGTAATGCTGGGGTTGTGGCTCAGTGGTAGCGTGCTTGCCTAGCACATGTGAGGCCCTGGGTTTGCTCCTCAGCACCACATAAAAATAAAATAAAGGTATTGTGTTCACCTATAACTAAAATATATATTTAAAAAAAGATTACACAGTTACATTGTTACAGTGTTAAATATGAATTAGAGATATTACTATAATCATTTCTTTTGAGTACAGACAGATGGTATCTGACTTATAATGATTTCACTTGATTTTTTTAACTTCATGATGGTATGAAAGTGATAGAACTAGTGTAAAACCCTACTTGAAATTTTGAATTCTGGTCTTTTCCTGGGTGGATATTATGGTGTCTAATACTCTCACATGAGGCTGGGTAGCAGCAGCAAGTCTCCGCTCCCAGTCAAGCACAGAATCACTAGGGAAGCAATAGATCTCTACGGTGAGTGTTGCCAGTGTTTTTGGATACAAGTATTCAATAAATTACATGATATATTCAACACTTCATTATGAAGTAAGCTTCATGCTAGATGATTTTGCCCAACTGTAGGCTTAAGTGTTCTGAGCTTGTTTAAAGTAGGCGAGGCTAAATTATAATGTTCAGTAGGTTGAGTATGTTAAACACATTTGGGGCCTGATATTTTCAAGTTATGATGAGTTTATTGGGGATGTAACTACATCATAAGTTGAGGAACATCTGTACAGATATGTCCTATACTATTGACCAAAAGGGCCTGGAAGCAATGATTTCCTGGTAGTAATAATAAAATATTAGAATCAGATAATAATTACCATTGGATGACACTGTTGGTTGAAAGGTTGATGGGGACTTTGTCAGAAGGTTATCAACCTGTGACTGATCAATCTTCATATCTTTAGAAGCACAGCCACCAGACATGGTGTGCTTCCTGATGTGAAACATTATGAGGTGCAGAACAAGTATCAAGTGTCCTTGAGGGAAAAAGGTTGACTCTGCATCCAAACAATTCTTTAGAGCCAACTTTCATTTAAAGGAGCAAGTTAAATAAAAGCAACTTATTTGGTTTCTGCAACTAGATCATAGCAGCTGAGAAAGTGGAGGAGGGGTGTGTGACTTTTTAGACTAAGAGCGGCTAAGAGGCACAACCAAAGGCTGTCGGGGTCACTGTTAGGGTCCTAATTCTAAGAATCACAGAAGTACATTTTTTGAGATAATCAGACCTGGAGATTAGATAATGCCAGAGAACTATGAAGTTTGTTACCTGTGATAATAGCATTATGGTTATGTAAGAAAATGCTTATTTTTAGACATTCATATTAAAGTATCATATAATAACATGACAGTGTCTAGGATTCAGTTTAAAATATTTCAGCAAAGAATAAAAGGAAATGGATGAAGCAGATGTGAGAGAAATTTTAATAAGTGCTAAATCTGGGTTGTGTATATGACAGTTCATTGTATAATCTTTCTAGAATATTTGAAATGTTTTAATATAAAATTTAAAAAGCTAAATAATTGATCTCTGTTCTGGTTACTGTATGTGAAATCACCTCAAACTTACGGATTAAACTGCAATAATCGTTTCATTATATCTCATATTTTATCCAGGTCAGAAAGCTGGAAAGGACTTGACTAGGCAGTTCTGGATCTTGGAGTTTTTTGTGTGATGGTGACTGGATCTGAGGACGGGGAGTGGAATGGGAGGACAGGCTGGAGCTGCAGGACTCTGGATGGTCTGCCCTCTCCATCTCGATTCCTGAGTGTAGTTTCGGGGCCTCTCCCCGTGCTCTTTCCGTGAGGACTAGTTTGGCTTTTCTCACACATGGTGGTCCTCACTGAGGGCAGAATGCTCTTGTGGCAACTGAATGTCTTCAAGAGCAGGGATTTTAGGGAACAAAGAGGAGGCTGTATCCACCTTTCATGTGCTCCCTTGGGAAGCCACACAGTGCTGTTAACTTTGCACTTGATGAAGAATCCAAAGCTGGCCTATTTTTCAGGAAGATTCATTAAGTATGCCTGTTGGTGAAAGTAATGACAAAGAATTTGTGGACATATTTTAAAACTGCTACACCATCCTTAATAACCTCATATCTGGTGATCAGTACCCAACTCAAAAGGCCACAGAAGACTTGACAGTCTCTTATGTTTACTCAAACGTGGTGAGTTTTCTGATTCCCAGGCCCAAACCATGGAACAACTGATTCCTCCTTTAACAGCCATATATATACCTTATAGATTTATCCCAAACTGCTTAATTTGGTATCTCTCAAATTACTTTATGAGATAATGCATGTGAAGTGTCCAGCCTGGTACTAGGTTGATAATAGACACTCCATAAATATTAGTGATATCTGTTATTTGTTTGAATTCCTCAGAAATCTTCAATGATTGAGCACATCATTAAAAAATAGTAGTTGGTGTGATTTCATGATTCACTAAACAACCTGATACAGTTACAATTTAAAATAAGAATGGAATTGCTCTAGAAAACAAATTCATTATAATGAAAACAATTCATTATAAAATGTTGCAGTTAGGCAATGTGTAGTGATAACAGGGAGTGAGCTGGTGTATCTGCTAAAGTGTGTATTTGCTGATTTTATTTTCCATTTTTTAAATTTTCTATTGGCTTTCTTCTTCCCTAGATTTTTTTTTCAAAAACTTTCTTGAGCCAGGCACAGTGGTGCACGCCTATAATCCCAGTGGCTTGGGAAGCTGAGGCAGGAGGATGGAGAGTTTAAAGCCAGCCTCAGCAAAAGCGAGGTGCTAAACAACTCAGTGAGACCCTGTCTCTAAATTAAATATGAAATAGGACTAGGGCTGTGGCTCAGTGGTTGAGTGCCCCTGACTTCAATCCCCAGTAACCTCCACCCCCCGAAAAGCAAAACAACAAAAAAACTTTCCTGAGCAATAGAAAAATGGGAGGATATCCCTATGTGAAGTATGAATGCATCAATGCCAAAACTTCTCAGAGAAAACTAATGAAGTTTGGAATCCAATCTGTTTTTAAATATTTCTGGAGATTAAGCAAAACATACACCAGATTTTTAAATTAGACTATTTTTCCTCGGTCTATGAAAAACATCAAATTTTCTTTTGAAATCTTAAAAATCGAAGTGCCAGCCATGGTGCTACTTGCCTGTATTCCCAGCAACCCTGGAGGCTAACGCAGGAAAATGTTGACTTACATATAGTGTTGAAAACCTTCTGGTGCAGATATTCAAAGCCATCTCAGACCTGCCACCCTGGCCTCCTGCCCTCTGTATCAAGGGACTAAGATGGAAGTGAAAATAGGAAGTCAAATTGCTATTAAAAATATACATTATAAAAAAACAATAATTTTAACATGAAAAAAAATTGGAGCCTGCCATAATACTGGATTCCCAATTGAGGTAATAAATAATCATACCATTAAAAATATATATATATACATTATAGAATATTTTGATTTGATTGATCTAATATGTCTAGATTTACTATGCCAGCTTGAAGATTCATTTTCCTCAAAACTGCTGTGATACGACTTTGCCTTTAGGTAACTCATTCTTTGCTATTTGTTGAGAAAGGGAGAAAAGAATGATTATTTCAAATCTTTCCTTGCTCCATCATCTTAGCAAGATTCTGTCTCAAAATAAAAAATAAAAAAGTTCTGGTTATGTAGCTCAGTGGTAAAGTGCCCCTGGTTTTAATCCCCAGTAACAAAAACAGAAACAAAAACAAAAAAAAACAATGACAACTTTAAATTATGGTGTTAGATACTGTAACTCATTTGTATATAAATTAATATGTAATTTCTCAAAGCAATAATGTTAATCAGGTAATGTAGCTATTCAAAGAAAGAGATGAAAGAAACTCTAATATTACAACAAACTAAAAGTTTTCTAAAATGTATTAGTCATGTAAACAATGAGCTAGTTATAAATTATGAGTACTTTATTCAATTACTTTATTAATTTTACTTGATGCCACTATAAACTGAACAGCAATAAAACTATATCATAGTGTTCCAGAATTTCTTCACTAGTATTGCTTCCCTATCTTTCTAACAATTATATTAATTTTAGTGTCTTCACTTTTATTTACCTAGGAATATTTGTGGAATTGGTATTAGATCCACATATCTTGGTCTAATAAGTTAATAACCCCATGTTCCCAGTCAATTATGTTATATAATAGGGAATAAAACTGCAGAGGTTCAAAGGCTGTTGATTGAATTCAATTGTGCTTTTTATCACAGGTAAAATATAAAAATCTCCAAAATTACAAAAAAATGAGTCTTGAATGATGTAGAGGTTGCCTTACATTCTTTGCAAACTGGCTTATTTACCTTCTCAATCATGTCCTATAAGAAAAATGCTTTTTATTGAAATCAAGAGGAGTTCTATGTATATTTTCCTTATTACATTCTTTGTGGAATATGTTCTGGCAAAACAGAAGACCTTAAAAAAATCATTTAACTGAAGAAGAAATTCTACTCTGCACAAAACTCCCATTGATGTCAGTGAATGGAACAAATGTTGAACTTGACCCTGTAATGTTTAAACTGCAATCCTCCCTGCTCTTGGCAGAGCCTGGCTTCCCACTGAAAGTCCCTGTAGTCTGTGTAGGGATTACACAGCGGGTTAACAGTCTAGTTTTTCACTTCTTTTGGAACAACAGATGAGACATATAATACCTTCTTTTAGGGGCATTACATACTTTTAAATACAGAAGACTTTAAATGAGGAGGTGTGAGAAAGTGAAAGGTGGAGTCTGTGAAAAGAAATTTGTGTTGGTAATGATTTAAACCATCTTCTCCACTAGTGGCTGAGAAGCATCAATGAATTCTATGTTCATTAAAGGAAAAGAACATAACATCAAAATCTTAGAGACCACTCGATGCACCAATTTTGAAAATGAATATCAAGTGAACATGCTTACTCTTTGTTATATTCTATTACAGATGTGAAAAGAATGACTGCTAGCAAGATTTCAATGCAAATGATTTTTTGTAAAATAAGAGGGAAGTATTCTAATTGAAGTTAAGAGAAAATGTGTATCTTAAAAAAAAAAGAGAGAGAAAGAAAAAGGAAATATGTATGTTTATACCAAGGTAAGCTACTATAGAACCAAATTGGAATGGCTCATTTTTTATTGAATCCCATGAATAAAGAAGATTCAACTCTAGTATAGATCTAACACAATCGCTTATTATTGCAGTCCAAAAGGGAACACTATATTCTGGAGAAAAGGCCTTGAAATCCTCTATTCTATATAGTTGTGCTAAGGTACTTGAATAATGCTATTACCAGGGTCCTATTTTTAGCTTGTTGCACTTAGTGGATTTTTTGCCTTCTCTTTTATTATTATAAAACTTTTATTTTCTACAATACACACATATTACCATTATAAAAGAAAGGAAAAAGAGGAAATAACTTTTGTTTAAAGGAGATGAGGAAGATGAAGAAACAATGTATTTCAAGATGAAATTAGAACTCTTTGTTTTTATTTGACAAAAGAGTGTGGATTATGAAAAAATTTCCAAGGATAGAAAGTGAAAATGTTGGCTTACATATAGTGTTGAAAACCTTCTGGTTCAGATATTAAAAGTAGTTATAGGAGTATATGTTGTTTAAAAGTTGGTGCTGGCACTCTGATTTCAGGTGGCTGGGTTCATGTTCCAGCTCTGCAGCTCCCTAGTTACATGATATTGTTCAGGCAGGTTATCTATTAACAGGCATCACAATTTATATTCTGATAAGGATGAACTGAAGGAGAGAAGGGAATATAAACAGGTTGAGAGAACTGCACACAGGTCAGGCTGTGAGGCTTGGATTAGCTTTAGAGGTCTGGGCTCTCAGAAGTCAGATACTTGCTTTCATGTGCAGCTGAGAAGGACACTTGGGAGCCATGAACCTAGGAATTCAAGGACAGTTTCAGAATGGTCTTCTGTTCCATTCATTTTTTTAGCCAGAAGGCTCCTGGGTACAGCAGGACCCTGTTTCCTGGGGAAAGTAAACTCACTCAGGAACCTAATGGCCTTTAGCAGTGTTTTAAAAACTAATTCAGAGCTTTTACTGTTCTTAAAATTAGTTTATTTTGCAATGCTGAGGATTGATCTGAGGGCCTTATGCATGGTAGGCAAGCTCTACAACTGAGCTAACCTCCTAATCCTATTTTTCTTTCTTTCCCTATTTACTTTATTCCTTTCTTTTTATTTTTTAGACAGGGTCTCACTAAATTGTCAAGGCTGGACTCAAATTTGCCATCCTCCTGCCTTAGCCTCCCTAATAGCTGACATTATAGGTATGTGCCACCATGCATAGCTTCAGCCCTGTTTATAATTTTTATATTGCAGATTTAAAAAGTATCCGTATTTCTGTTAATGCCCATGCCTTCCTTTCTTTCTTTCTTTCTCTCTTTCTTTCTTTCTTTCTTTCTTTCTTTCTTTCTTTCTTTCTTTCTTTCTTTCTTTCTTCCTTTTCTTTTCTTTTGTTATTGAAATGCTGGGCATCAAACCCTTTGCATATGCAAGGCAAATGCTTCACCACTGATCTAAACCCCAACTTCCCACTTCATTTCTTATTTTTCAACTTAAAATTTCCCCCTCATACATATAGTCTATTAAAACCAATCTAATCTGATGGCTTTTAGAAAAGTTCACCCCCCCACCTCTGCCAGCACCAATTTTTTTCCCTTCGTTTGCTCTTTTTTGTGATTTTTAACTTTCCTTGTCCTTGGTCATATGTTTTTTCTAAAACCTTATTTCATTCAAAACATTTTATTTCAATCCCTAGTTTTAGGTATGCTTTAGCTCCTAAAAAAAAAGAAGAAAAGTGACATCAAGCCTATTTGTTTCTCTTCTTCTACCTGATCCCATATTCTTTTTCTCTATACTTCTTTATAATAATTGGCAGGAAGCAAATCCAAGGAAGTATGAGGAAAGTCCATGTTATAAGCAGAAAAAAGGGACTTTCTTTATTCCCTTCCCCACTCCTGCAGCAACTCCTGTGCTTGCCTCCTTGGATCCTTTCACAGCATTTTCCAGTCCATCAGAAACTTAATCCATTAGCCTGGGGGGATTTGATAGTTAATTCCCTTCGGGCCCTCAAACTCATTACACACCAGCACTTTTGATTGGCTAGAACAATCTGCTACCATCTCATCCTCTTCAGTCCTTATTTTGAGGAACCTAGGAGAGATGTCCTTTGTCATTCATGGGGGATGGGTTCCAGCCTATCTGCAGATATCAAAATTGAAGGATGCTCAAGTCCTTTACATAAAATGCAGAGTATTAGGCTGGGGGTGTAGCTCAGTGGAAGATTGCTGGCTAGCATGCACGAGGTCCTGGGTTCAATCGCCAGTGTGTGCGTGTGCACACACACAAGTAATTACAATGGCACAGTATTTGAATACAACTTTGGCACATCCTCCTGCATTAGTTAAGTCATCTCTAGATGTACATGTTATATAGACACATGGTGGTTATACTGTATTGTTTTAAGGAACAATGAGAGGAAAAACATCTGTATGTTTTCAGTACAGATGCAAGTTTTTCCTCCACATATTTTTGATCCATGGATGGTTGAATCCACAGATGTGAAAGCCACTGTCCTGAGCAAGCTATGTTATTGACACAGCTGGGCATTTTGTGTCTTTCCACAATGTCAGAATTTATTGAAAAACAATCAGTTCACAAGCCACATCACTTCATCACCTTTAATTCACTGAATACTCATAGTGTACTTGGAGTAATCACAGGTTCTTTTATTAAATTCTGATCTTAATTACTAATATCCATAACACATATCACACTTTACAAAAGTGTTACAGAACAGCTAAGAAAGAGTTAAGGCATCACAGAGTTTCAAGAGGCCATGCCAAGAGAAGAGGCAGAGAGCAGATAGAAATGCAAAAAAGTCTCTCCAGGTAGTCAGATAAGATCAGGAACCAGTGGAGAACTGCTCAGGGTGCAGAATTTATTCAAGGCAGGATCTGGACAGTCAGTAGTTTCTAAGTGGTCTCTTCAAGCAGGGAGATCTAGCTGAACTGTAGTCCAGGGGACAGTTTCAAGTTCATCACCTGCAAACCTCATGACTTGTTCACCAGATGGTCTGACAAGATGATGGGTCAGCGTATGCCCCTTTATTATGGTCTTAGGTTCCTCTCCTTTTATATGTTTCAGGGTCGCCTCATTCAGTGGTCTGGTATATTTAATAAGTTCATAGGCCTGGTTTTTCAGACATGGATTTGATATGTCCATGCATCCACTTAATTTGATAAGTTCACAGGTGGTAATTTTTATTAGCACAATTTATTTATCAGTTTGTGCCTTATGATTGTGCTGTACAGCTGGGGGTTATCCCTTTGAATAAGTTCTGTGCTTTAGCACTTGCACTCAAAATGAAGTAGCTGGGGACAAACTGCTGCTTTAAAAAAAAATATTGAGTAACACAGCCTGAAACTGCTCTTCTATAAATCATGGAGGAACTCAGAGCAGGGCTCAGCCTGTTCTCCACACCCACAGATACCAAGCACCAACTGTATCTTAAAATCCAAGGTTTCCAAAGTACATGGCCATCAGTATTTGGGTAAACTATGTCAAATTCATACCCAGAAGTTTGGTCATCTGTCTTGGAGGAACATCCCCCAAAAGGGGCCCATTAAGACATGCCCAATCCTCACCCTCTTGGGGCAATGCTGTAGAACTTCCTTATGGGCATTCATGCAGAATGGCACCAGAAAGACTCCATGCCTAGTTTTCGAAACCACATTTAAGTGAGTTTAGTTCCACCTTACATGCCAGCAGATCGGTTCACTTCCTTTTCTGTCCAGGTCATAGGCGCACCCTTTGACTAGCTCAGTGTAGTTCTTTCTGCTTGGGAGAACTGAAAAGCAATCACCAGTAGTAACAACAAAAGCTGGCTGCAGTTTTAATTATCCTGGGTTTTAAATGGGGTTATGCCATCCAGATTTTTAAAGCCCTTACATGTTTTTAAGTACATATTGGCTCTTTTTGTTTCTTTTTGGGAACTACTGGTTTGTGTCTACTGGGGATTAAACCCAGGGCCTCGCACATGCTAGGCAAGTGCTCTACCACTGAACTATATCCTCAGCCTTGTTTATGTCTTTTGTAAATAGTTCAATTGGACTGTTATTCTCTTTTGGATTTATAAGTTCTTTTTATATATTATGGATATTAACTATTGTACTTTTCTTGTAGACTGACATTTATCTTTTAACTTTGTTTACAGAGTCTTTTGCCAACAGAAGTTTAAAACATTTAAGTAGTTTTATCTGTCAAACTTTTCTCTGGTGGTTTCTGGATTGTCCAGTGTTTTGACTGCTATGTGGCGGCATACAGTAGTAGAGTCAGACACACCCTGGAGCGGGAGAGAACTGGGTTCTAATTATAGTTTGCCCACTATCTAGAGTGTGACTTTAGGCAAGTCTTCGAATCTAAGTTCTCTCACCTATAAAATGCAGTTGAACTTGAAGCAGTATCTCTAAGGTTCCTTCCTGCTTATTTAACCGTTATTGAAAATTCCCAGATTCTAGCATTTTAAAAGCTTATTTGCTTTAAGTAGACCAAACATTGTTTCTGAAACAAACACTTCTCATTTGCCTAGCAATGTTTTCATAGTGTAAAATCTAGCTAGTATCTGAATTATTAAAACTTTTTGGAAGGGGTTGGGGTTGTGGTTCAGTGCTAGAGTGCTTGCCTAGCATGTGTGAGGTCCTGGGTTGGAGCCTCAGCACTACATAAAAATAAATAAAGGTCTAACAATAACTAAAAAAAAAACATTAAAAAGTAAACTTTTATGAAAGAAATTTGCAGACAATGCCAAGATAATAAATTTCCTTCCAAGGGAGAAAGTATGTACATAAAAGCATATTCAGAATTACTTTAGAAGACCCAATTGAGGAAAATGATTTTCCAAATACTGATAGACATATAGGTGAGATTTATCCGGTATTATGGTTATGAAATGGTAGAGGAGAGGATTTTTACTCTTACTCTGAAATAGGAATGATGTGATGCTTAATTAAAAAATAAAGATTTCTCATTGTTTCTTTCTTTCTTTTTGTGATATAACCAGTATTTTAGAGCAGGGCATTTAGCCTCTTACTATACCTCAAATTATGATTCATACTCATGTATTGACTATTTTCATGGCATTTTTAATGTTGTTTTATTTTTAAAAATTTTTATTTGTTATTTTTAGTTATATATGACCACAGAATGTATTTTAGCAAATTATACATACAGTATGACTTATTCTAATTAGGATCCTATTTTGTGGTCGTACATGATGCAGAGTTACCCAGGTTATGTATTCAAATATAAGGCTAGGATTAATTCTATTGTCCTTCCTATTCCCCTCCCCACTCCCTTCCCTTAGTACCCTTTTGTCTAATTCAATGGACTGCTATTCTTCCCCTCCCCATCCTCCCTCATTGTGGGACAGCATCCCCATATCAGAGAGAGCATTTGGCGTTTGTTTTTTTGGGATTGGTTTATTTCACTTAACTTGATATTCTCCAGTTCCATCCATTTACCAGGAAGTGCCATAATTTCATTCTTCTTTATGGCTGAGTAATATTCCATTGTGTATATATACCACATTTTCTTTATCCATTCATCTGTTCAAGGGTACCTAGGTTGGTTCCATAGCTTGGTGGTTGTTAAGTTGAGCTGCTATATACATTGATGTGGCTGCATCAGTGTAGTATGTTGATTTTAAGTCCTTTGGGTATAGAGAGAGGAGTGGGATAACTGGGTCAAATGGTGATTCCATTCCAAGTTTTCTAAGGAATCTCCATACTGCTTTCCATAGTCGTTGCACCAATTTGCAGTCCCCATATCCTTGCCAACATTTACTATTCCTTGTATTCTTAATTATTGCCATTATGACTGGAGTGAGAATCTCAGTGTAGTTTTAATTTGCATTTCTCAAATTGCTAGAGATGTTGAACATTTTTTCATATTCTTTTTGCCATTTGTATTTCCTGCTCTGTGAAGTGTTTGTTCAGTTCCTTTGCCCATTTATTGATTGGGTTATTTGTTTTTTTGGTGTTAAGTTTTTTGAGTTCTTTGTATAACCTGCATTAATCTGGGGTGCAGGTGGTAAAGACTTTCTCTGATTCTGTAGGATCTGTGTTCATATTCTTGATTGTCTTCTTTGCTGTGAAGAAGCTTTTGTTTGATACTATCCCATCTAATGCTAAGCCATTTTATTTTTTTTCTATTTTTTTATTGATTTTTTTAATTATACATGACAGTAACATATATTATATATTGTAATATATATTATATATTATATATATTGATATATTATAGAGTAGGGAATAGATCTTTTTTTCACAATGTAGATTCACACGATTCATATAATCTTACATATACATAGGTAATACTGTCTCAGTCTACTATCTTTCCTTCCCCCACCCCCTCCCATTCCATTTTCCTCTATACCATCCATACTTCCTCCATTCTTTTCTTATCCTCCCCATAACTCTCCCCCCATTATGTATCAGCATCTACTGAGCACAGAAAACATTTGGCCTTTTGTTTTTTTGGGATTGACTTATTTCAACTTAGCATGATATTCTCCAACTCCACTCATTTACCAGCAAATGTCATAATTTTATTCTTCTTTAAGGCTGAGTAATATTCCATTGTGTATATATATATATACCACAGTTCTTTATCCATTCTTCAATTGAAGAGCATCTAGGTTGGTTCCACAATCTAGCTATTGTGAATTGAGCAGCTATGAACATAGATGTGGCTGCATCCCCATACTTTGCTGATTTTAAGGCCTTTGAGTATAAACTGAGGAGTGGGATAGCTGGGTCAAATGATGGGTCCATTCCAAGTGTTTTGAGGAATCTCCATACTGCTTTCCAGAGTGGTTGCACCAATTTGCAACTCCACCAGCAATGTATGAGTGTACCTTTTCCTCCACATTCATGCCAATACTTATTATTGCTAGTATTCCTGATAATAGCCATTCTAATTGGAGTTAGATGAAATCTTAGGGTGGTTTTAATTTGCATTTCTCTAATTACTAGAGATGATGAGAACTTTTTCATATATTTGTTGATCACTTGTATATCATCTTCTGTGAAGTGTCTGTCAAGTTCCTTAATGCTAAGCCATTTTAAAAAATAAAATGCTATGAAATTTTTTAATTCATTAAGTGTGATTTTAAGTGGGTAGTAAAAGAGTAATTTTCTTACCCCCCCAAGAAATAATATTCTTAAGTGAAAGCTTGCACTAAAGAACAATTAGCATCTCAGTACTTAAACTTCTTTTGTTGATTTAATATTACCATGAGTTGGAAAGAGATATGCATATTGTAATATAATTGAAATAGATTATGACTCATACTGGAGAGGATTGGAGAGGGGAAGTGGATCAGAGGGCAATGAAGTTGGTACTTGTTAGGATGACCATTTGCCCCCGTTGGCTCAGGACAGTCCTGGTTTTACATTTGTTATCCCTATGTGAGTATTAATAATGTCTCTTTTCACTCTCAAAATGTCCTAGTTTGAATAATAGACTATTGGTGTTCACAAGTTTATAAAATGGACAGGATAGAAAAAACAATTATCAAGCATATATAGTAGTTCCCCCTTATTCACAGTTTTACTCTCCATGGTTCCAGTTACCTATGGTCAACCATGGTCCAAAACCATTAAAACAGAAAATTCTAGAAATGAACAATTTATAAGTTTTCAATTGCAAGCTGTTCTGAGCAGTACGATGAGATCTGCTGTTCTTCTCTGCCCTGCCTGGGACATGAATCATCCCTTTATCTAGTGTATTCATGCTGTATATGTTACCTGCCCCTTAGTCACCTGGCTGCTGTCCCAGTTATCAGATTGTCATGACTTGTGTTTAAGGAACCCTTACGAAATAGACTAACCCTATGTCACAATGCCTACGTCATTTATCTGACTTCATCTCATCGTGTTGGTGTATCATCTCACATCATCACAGGAAGGGTGAATATAGTACAAGACGTTTTGAGACCACATTTCCTTGCCTTTTATTACTGTATATTGTTATAATTGTTTTTATTATTGATGCTAGTTTTATTGTGCCTAATTTACAAATTTAACTTTCTCATAGGTATGTACGTACAGAGAAAAACAGTACATACAGGGTTTGGTACTATCTGCAGTTTCAGGTGTCCCCTGAAACTAGGGGTCTCAGCACATGTTCCCTGTGCATAAAGGGGGACTAATGTCTATGGGAAAAAGACTTCAAAACTTTTCAGAAAACTTTTCACAGAGGTAGACTTTCCTTTTGACTTGCAGAATATTACTGAAAATATACTTGAAAGGTAGAAACATGTTATGGGAAGAGTGATTTTATTCCCAAAGTATTATATAATCCCTAATATTGGTTCCTACATGTACTGCCTCTTTCAAGGTCAAGCATCCCTTTTTCACAGACCTGCCACCCTGACCTCCTGCCCTGTCTATCAAGGGATTAAGGTGGAAGTGAAAATAGGAAGTCAAATTCCTATTAAAAATACAAGTTATATTTTGAGTTAATTGATCTAATACATCTAGATTTCCTTTGAAACTAATTCTATGCCAGCTTGAAGATTCATTCTTCTCAAAACAACTGATACAACTTTGCCTTTAGGTAACTAATTCTTTGCTAGGAGTTGAGAAAGGGAGAAAAGAAAGATTATTTTAAACCTTTAGAGAAGGTTTAAATTAGATTATTTTAGAGAAATCAGAATGGAGAAGATGAAGTTTTATTATTAACACACATTAGCTTACTCTCTAAGGTGGTCTTGGAATTCAGCTAATCATTAGAGCATCATAGCTAGGCAGTCTTGCTGAAGGTGGGGTTTTAGTTCTTTCTTTAATCATAAATGAAAAGTTCAGTCCATCTTTAGTCCAAAGTCCTATGGGAGGACTTTCAGAGGAATCTGATCTGTAAAGCATGGCATAGGAATGTCTTATGTGAAAACACAAATGAAGATTTGGTTGTATCTGTCTGCATTGCTCATATGAGTTAGAACTAAGTAGTCAGTGATGAATAACAAAGATGAATCATTATTTCTGAATATTGAATACCCTGATTATATGTTTTCATTTCACAGATACAGAATTCCTGGGAAAGTACTTTATAAAGGGATTATTAAGTATTTTACAAAATAGGTAACTATTGACAGTATATTCTTGCTTCCATTCTCTCTTTTGTGGTGCTGGGGATTAAACCCAAGACCTTGTGTATGTCAGGCAAACACTCTACCACTGAGCGACATCCCTAGACCTACCTTTTAATTTTCGAGTCAGAGTCTCACTAAGTTGCTGAGGTTGGCCTTGAACTTGGGATCCTCCTGCCTTAACCTCTAAATTATCATGGGTTTACAGATGTTCTATTCTCTTAAGGCCAGTGTTTTGGGGCTCATTATTACAGTATGAGTAAGCAGAACCTATTTAGCTATCAAGTGGGGGTCATTTTTTTGCATGTACGCCTGTATGCTCCCTATGTTGCATAGAGGAATGAGAGGCCCTTTCCCCTCTTCTATATACTCAGCATATGTTATCTTTTTCCCTTCCATCAAAAGCTGCTTTAGAGAAACAATCTGACGAATTAGATATAAATGGCTTCTAAAGCTTAAAACATTAGGGTTTATGGATTATGGTTTTATTTTAGAGTAACTACTCAGAGGGATAAAACTCTAATGGCAGAATTTCAGGTGAGTTGGAAAAGAGTTTTTGGTGATAGGGACTTTTCTAGCCTGAATCATTCTCAGTCAGATGGGTCCTCAGTATGAGTTAAAAAAAAAAAAAAAAAGACTAGGGCCAGGTCAAGCCTTTATCTAGAGACTTGGTTTGGTCCTACTTATTTAGGTTTGGAGAGGCAGATTAGGTTTACTTGAATTTATGGTACTTCACTAGAATCCCAGAATCCAGTTGATTTCCTACTGGTATGGGAGATGGTCCATCCTGGGATGCTTTAGGAATGGGACCCTTTCAGTTCAGAGCTATGCCACGAAGTTCTGATCAGACTCAAACAGGTTTTCAAAGATATCTTTCTAGATACCATGAAGCATAGTTCATCCAATCCTCTAACTTTAGCTTTCTATGCAGTTAAGATTTATATTCACATAAAATGGATGCCCAGCTTGGTATCACCAGTATACCTGCCATTTCCCAGCTTCTGGTTAATGCTCTTACCTCTGATTCAGCACTAAATGCTTTGGTACTATTGTAAATCTTCAATTTCTGCTCTAAGGAACAGTAACCCGGGTTAATTCCAGTAGTTCTGGATGTACTTAACATAATCCCATATCTATTCAGAATGACTTATCTCTGGGGTTATTTCAAATGTTTGTCACTAGCATAGAACTCACTTTAGTAAACAATTCTTTGGTGGATTTTATGAACTCTTTCCTTTGGATATAAGCCAAAAATATTCTGTAGGGCATATAGCTCTTTACTCAAACTTGGTAATAAATAATTATCTCTGGAATACAGACGGAAGAAATGAACTAGTGACTTCTGGGACCCAGAGTCTAATTATCATTACTGTACAGAATTAAGTACAGCAGGGAGTGGGGGTGTATGATGGTTTGCTCCGTATCTTTTCCGTTTCTTCTCCGGGTAAAACAAGGACATCTTGTCTGTTAACATATTTAAAGCAATAACTGCAAAAACTGTGCAATGTTATGGTTGAGGCTTTCTATGCCATATGTGTTGACAGAATGCTTGAGTCTCTCTCTGCAATAAACGCAAACCCTGCCAGGCTGAACTATCAGGGCCAGCGCAATTCAACGACTGCACTACAGAAGCAGCTGGGGTTGGAAGCCTATGTCGCATTCGCAGCGTATCCACAGTTCCTCTTAACAAAGGCACTATCTTGAGGCAATTTCGCGGGCCATTTTTCCCCTCCCAGCGCCAGCTTTGTCTCCCCACCCGTGTGAGGTTGAGACTTGGAGGAGCCCCAGCAGCGTTGCTGTGCGAGCAAGCTCGTGTCAGGGCCGGCGTGGGAAGGTCCACAGAGCTGTCGCGGTGGTTTCCTGCAACCTGAGCGTGCCATTAGAGGAAGTTGAAGAGCTGTAGCTGAAAGATATACCTGCTGCCTTTAAATCGGGGCTGGACTCGAACAACCTCTGCACCGATTACTGTCGTACAAAGAAACTCAAGAGGCCAGGGCAGCGGAGGCCTTGGGGACTCTAGGTCTTCAGGGCTGGACGCAGGGCAGCGAGCAGCCAACCGGGGTCGGCGTCTTCAGCGTTCCCCACTCTGCCGGCGGAGCAGCCGGCTGGGGCCCCGCGGGCAGGCCTCCCGCCGCGCCTCGCACCCGAACCTGCGGCTCCCGGCGGCCCCTCCCCCCGGCCAGGGTCCGGGCCAGGCCCGCCGCCCCCCGCCGCCGCGGACGTCGTCCCGCGCCGCCCCGTGCTGACTGGCTCGCGCCGGCCTTCAGCTGGGCTGCTGGCGGTTGGGGCGCTGCCGGCGGGAGGCCGCCCCGCCCCCGCCGCCTCTTCCCCCCCCCGGCCGCCGGGGCGGTGGCGCTGTTGCCGCCGCGGCCTGTGAGCAGCGACTCCCCTCCGCCCCAACCCCGTTCCTCCTCCTTTCTCTCCTCTCCCTCCCTCTCCTTTCCTCCCCTCCCCTCGCTGTCTCTCGCTCGAGTGAATGTGGCGCGGCGGCGCGGGACGCAGCCTCGGTCCCTGCCGCGGCCCCGCGAGCTCGTGAGGAGCCCCGACTGCAACCCGCGCCACCTCCTGCGCTTCTTGGGGAAGCCTCGGCCGCTAGGGGAGAAGAACGAGGAGGGCAGCGGAGGGACGGCGGCGGGAAAACGGGAGAGGAAGAGGGTTCGAGGGCCAGAGGAGAGAGCGGGGAGGGACAGACAGACGGAAGGACGGACGGCCCGACGGACGGCCCGGGGAGGGGGCCGCCATCCAGCCTGCGGCCCCTCGGCTCCGGCTCGGGGCGGCGGCGGCGGCGGCGGCGCGGGCGAAGGGCGCGGCAGGCGCTATCAAGACAATAACCCTACCGCACGGCTCTGGGGGCGGCGGCGAGGAGGAGGAGGAGGCGGCGACGGCGGCCTAGTGCGGCCGAGGCTCGCCCAGCGCTCCGGCCGCGTCTTCGCCCCCGCCGGCCCGGCCCCGCCGACGTCGGGTGTGCGCGGCGCGCAGGGCGCCCCGGGACCCAGGCTCGCGGCGGACGCCCCCTCCCCTCCCCCTCGGCGGCGCGCGCGGAGCTGGTTTTCCGGGTTGCCCTGGACCGAGCTGGATCCTGCTTTTCGCCAAGGCAGGAAGTGAGTTTCGCACGGCAATTCCGGGCGGTGTCACGAGTGAAAAGTTTTTTTTTTTTCTCCTTTCGGCGGAGATCCTAGTTGGGGCTGGGAAACTCCTGTAGAACTCGAGACCAGGAAGCCAGCCCGCATCCCAACCCCCACCAACGCTACCCACTCTTCTGCGGGAGGCCACTCCACATCCGCTCTCACCCGAGAGAGAAATTCGGCTGGATCCTAAGTGACTCATGAAGGGAAGGAAATCATGTCAAGCGGAGCCTTGAAAGAGCTGCCCTGAGACACTGCCCGACCGAAAGGTAATTTTCACGAAAAGTGTCTACCCGTCGCAAAGTTCACGGGCCGGAAAACAGACGATAGTGTTTTTACGTTGGTCAAGTTGACCTGGATTCTTTTTCCAACTTGGAGTGGGTAGTATTTTAGGAGCTAAATAGTAGACCTGATTTTTCTCCCCCTTCTACCATCTGGACTCCTTTTTTCTTTTCTTTTCTAAGCGGTTGTAAGAATGCGGTGGGACGAAAAGTTTTCAGCAATCGGGAGAAAGAGTGCCTTTGTTCAGCACAGGTCCAGAAGTTTTAGGTTTTCGGAACATATACAGTGTATACTAAGTTGCTGAATCTGGCAACTTTTTGTTTGGGAAGAAAGGTCGCTGGAGCGAGTGATTTGCTGTTATTGAGATGGCTGCCGCGTTTGTTTATGTTGATGCCGATTGTTTTGGTTTCTGAGTTAATCGCTTATGGAGAGATTTTTGTTCAGACCCTTATGAATGTATTTTGTTGGACTTAAGTTGTTTTTCATGGCGAGGTAATACAGTTCTTCAGTTGTTCTTTTTAAACGTTTCGTACCCTACAATGCTTGTTTGGTTAATTGAAAGCATATGTCTGCTAGAAATGTAACTGATCCATTATGAGGAAAAAGGACGTTGTAAGGGTTACAAAGAGGTACGATTGAAAAAACAACAAACGCTTGCGCTTGTACGTAGTTGATTTGTTAGGACTTCTTTAGTTCAGAACAGCCTATATAGGAAGGGAAGTAAAACGCTTAAAACAAATTTCATGGTAGTCACGTTGATGGCGATAAAATGTTGTGCTTTTTAAAATGTAGGAGGTTCAGATTTTTGTGTTCGCCCATCTGATTTTGTTTGGTTCTGCCTAATAAGTGATAGGTACCTACCGAGTGGGCAGGAATTTGTCAAGCATGGCAGACATTCCACCAGTCAATTATGAGCGTGTCTGAACCAATGGGTAGGCTTCATAGGTCAAACTAGTTCTGGTTGCAGCAAACCGAAATGTTGTCTTAGTATGTGTCTTTTTAAGTTTAGTTTTATTCCAGTGCTGTTGTGGTAAAGGGAAGTCAAAGATAATAATGTGCTTTTGAAAAAGTGTTTTGAAATTGTAGATGGACAGAATGCCTTTTATTTATTTTTATATGGTGCTGAGGATAGAACCCAGTGCTTCACACTTGCTAGTCAAGTGCTCTACCACTGAGCTACAGCCCCAGCCCCAGCCCTATAATGTGCTTTTAAATAAATGTTAAATAAGGTATTCTCTTGGTAGGTATATCTTAAATATAAATTGATGTTTAGTTAATCAGATTCTACCAAAGTTATTACCGGAAACTGAGGGAAAAGAGTTGACTTTCTTTAGTTCAAAGAGCAAAGGTTTTAAAGATCAGGATCAAGTTATTCCACAACTTGTTCTTGGCTACTTCATCTTTAATTAAGTATATTTCAAAAATAGAATCTTTTAATGATTTCTATGTATTATTTTGTTCCTAGAGCCTGGTGCCTGGAGATAGTTTGCTTTCTTTCAATTTTTGGTAAAATTTGTGAACTGTAGAGTAATACCTGCTAAGTCAGAGTAGTTTTATCGAGAATTTTAAAGTGCATAACTGATCTGCTTTACGATTTTAGATGATTTTAGGCAGCAAAAGAGATTATTCTTGGGCATCTAAAAGAGGGGAACAAAATAAATGACATTGAACTTAAGTTTCCTTATATGGCTGATACTTGGCCCCAGAGCAGCAAAGCCTTAATAGAGCAAGTTTTTTTCAGAGACTTAGCACTTTGAGAAGATGTTTTTCCGTGTTTGTAACTTTTATATTAAAAAAAAGTATCCTAGCACTTGAAAATGACTATTTAAACTCCTGTTTTTAGAGATAGTTCTCTCCCCCACCCATTTAGGGAAAAGTAAATATAATGTTTAGATTCTGACAACATATTTTTAAAGATGAGGTGTTCATTTGTAGTTGTCATTAGTCCCCCCCTTAAGGCGTAGTTTACTTTGTCATTTACTTCAAGCTAAATTCTGTTAGCTTAGCACTGAATGAGTTTTAGGTTTTATACTATTGTCAAACTATAAATATTTTCAAGGCCTTGTTTATAAATGTGACAGGTTTGAAAGGAGGCTTAAAAAGGACAGTGAAGATGTTTCAAAATGACTTAAAAATTTGTGTATTAGTATTGTGTGTGTGTTTGCTTAAGTTGGCAAATATAGAGTACTTCCAAAGTTTTTGCTTATATTGCACAAAATGCAATGTAGAGACTCTGTATTGAAAGTAATCATGAATTTTCAGTCATCTATTTGGTATTGAGTTATGAAGTCTCCTTGCCACTTGGGATCAAGCAGTTGTGAACTTCATGTATAAAAAGCCTATAGAGGTTCATATATGGAAACCAAATTTTTGTTGTGTGTTGCTTCTATATCATTGATAAATCTCTAAAATTGTTATTTTAGACATTGGTATTGAGCTATTGGTAGTAAACAGTATCTTCTAAGAAATACTTTAAAATTTCAGAAAATTAGGTGCCTATTTGGACATTTCTTTGAAATAATTGCTTATGGATAATAAGATTTAGATTTTAAGTTACTTTTTTTAGAAATAGATTATGGTAGTATTTACAAAGTATTGGGGGTTTTGAAGAATTTTAGTGATGTTGGATAGCAGAGTAGTTTTATTTTGTCATTGCTAGTACTTATCCACATTCTCTTAATTACTCTTACTTTGTTCTTTGCATTATCATTTTGACCCTTTTGTCTTGCTCATTCTTTATTCATTATATGCTTTGTTTTTTCTTGGACTATTTATGTTATAAACTTCTGAAGATGTGTTTTTTCCCTTTTCTGACATTGTGTTTAACTGTTCATGATGGATTATTCAGTTTTTGAATATATACTGTTTTTTTCCATGGTAAATCTATATGTGAACTATGCTCTATAACTCTGCTTTTGAATTATCTCAAGAAATTTGTTCATTTCTACTTTGTACTTTAAAAAAATTTTTTTTCCTCTTTCTCAGTCCCAGTCAACACTAACTCCTGAACCATGCTACTTCCATTTTTCAGATTTACTGTTCAGTTTTCTCCTGTCTTTGGTTTCCTACCTGTAAAAAAGAAATTTAATTATTATTCAGCTTTCTCCTCTAATTCGTTTAGGTTCCTATTTTTATAGTTAGCTTTATTTACTTCCCCTATTTTTCCCTGTTTACCAGTTGTTTCCTAATTATGTTTTGTCTTTCCCCTCTTTTTCAGACTTTATTAGTCTTTATCTATTATCTCAAAAACATGTTCAAAACATGCAGTAGAAAAAATTTGATCAGCCCCATTTAATTCTGAATAGCCCTGTTTTATTTCATCTTGGTACACGTCCAGTGTTTTGTTTTGATATTCGTTAATATACCTTTTTGTTTTTATTTATTTTGTTTCCTCAGTTTCCTTCTTCTTCTTTAATGTTCCTAGGATTAACTGTTGAGATCATATTAGATTGTTAAATATTCTCATGTCTTGACCTGATTATTGTTGTTTTTGTGTGTGTGTGTTTGGAGGTGTGGGTGTAGCCTCTGAATGAACATGTATTTATGGTACCTTTTTCTCCATTTTCTTTCTTTGCTGTCTCAGCTATCAAGGTAGCTGTGTGTTTTTTTTTTTTTTTTTTTTTTTTTTTTTTTAGTATCCTTAAAATTTTGAATTTGCCTAGTTTTTTTTCCCCCCCGATCCCACTTCAGATTTTGTTCCAGATCCCTTTACATGAAGATCTTGCCAGGCTTTATAAATGATAGTATTTGAGACAGTAGAACAGAAGAATATCTAAAAATTAGCTTAATAAACTGGCTATTTTGAGGTCATTTATACATTAATAAATTTAGGTATAGAGAATATAGAGAAAAACTAGGAGATAAAAAATGACATTTATGTAATCAAATATGTAAAATAAAGTTTGGGGGCTTCAGTTATAGGGGCATACTTATTCAAAGTCCATTTACTTTTGAATATAGTGAGCTCTTGGCTTTTTGGTGTCTTAGGAGGAATGAGAAAAGCACATTGATAATTTGAAGTTATGACCTGTGATATTACAGTGAGAATAGAAAAATGGAAAGAAGACTGAATAACTTAGAAGATACAGGTGCTTCTCAACTTATCATGGGGTTGTGTACTGATGAACCTATCATCGTAGTAGGAAAATATTGTAGGTCAAGAATGCATTTAATATACCTAACCCGAACATAATAGTTTAGTCTCGTCTTTTTTTTTTTTTTTTTTTTGGTATCAGGGATAGAACCCGGTGGTGCTTAACCACTTTTATATATTTTATTTAGAGACAGAATCTCGATGAGTTGCTCATCGACCTTGTTAAGTTGCTGAGGCTGACTTTGAACACTAGATCCTCCTGCCTCAGCCTCCTGAGCCACTGGGAATATAGGTGTTTGCCAATGTGCCCAACAACCTAGCCTATCTTAAATGTGCTCAGAACGCTTACATTAGCCTACAGCTGGGCAAAATCATCTAACACAAAGCTCATTTTATAATAAGATGTAGAAAATCTCATGTAATTTATTGAATACCTGAATTCAGAGAAACAATGACGACAACAAAACCCCTTGCAACACAGTCCACTGTAGAGTATTGATGGTTTACCCTCAGTCCTGTTTTGTGGTTTGTGAGAGAGTATTGTATATATTGTATATGCCTTGCTAGCTGGGGAAAAGATCAAAATTTGAAGTATGGTTTCTTTTTCTTTTTTTGTAGTGCTGGGGATTGAACCCATTAAAATATGGTTTCTACTGAATGAATATCACTTTTGCATTATTGAAAAGAAAAAATTTTAAGTTGAACCATCAAGTCAGGGACCATCCATAGAGTAGTTTGGGACTACTCACTTTGGGGCAGAGTGCCTTATATGTTTCATTTGCCTGTCAAAGGAGTCATTTTATTATAAGATGGTATAATTATAAGAAATAGAGCCCTACATCCTCTGTTCTCAAACTTTTTGGTCTTAGAATTCTTTACTATTACAAATTACTGAGAACCCAGGATTTTTGGCTTATGTAATCTATTTATTATATTTGCATATATTACAAATTAAACTTAAAAAAACTAATTTATCTAAACCATTGCATGTTAACACAATATTGTTCTAATAAAAATATGACTACTTCCCCAAACAAATAACAGTTTGTGTCTTGGTATCCATGGAAGATTGTTCCAGGGCCTAATCTTTCATACCAATCTGTGGATGCTAAAATCTCTTATATAAAATGGTGTAGTATTTTCATATAACATGCATACATCCTCCCTATGTACTTTAAATTACGTATATATTACTTAAATACCTAATACAATGTAAATACTAAAAGTCTATATATGTTCAGAACAGATGCAATTTTTTTTCCCAAATATTTTCAGTGAGTCTATGGTTGTAGACTCATGGATATATGAGGGCTGTCTGTAATTGAGCAAAAGGAGTGGCAGTTTTTATATTTTTGCAAGTCTCTTTATATTTGCCTTAATAAAAAAAGAGCTTAATTCTTTTTCAGTTTCTTCATCTGTTGCAGTATATTGTTTTGGTTAAAGTATGTGTAGACAATCCAGCCTTATACAGATGATGTGGTTAGAAAAGGGAGGAATTTTTTTCAGCCTTTTTGGATAATTGTGTGTACTCTTTGATACCAAAATTGATAAGTATTTGATAAACCAGAATTTGACAAGTAGTAGTTTTCTACAGGTTAGTTGCAATGTTGAGTCTGAAATCGTATCACTGACAATTTCAGTTCTTATCTTAGAATCCTTTTATCTTGTACTTTGGATAAGTCTTTTACCTGTTCATGATTTTGTAACATCCTGCATTGCTCATTTGTAAAATATTGGTTCATTACATATATTTTCCAAATGTTGGCACATTTAATTGTGCAGTAGCAAACGAACATTTTTAAGTTGTTTCTTAATAGATACACTTTGTTTTTTAATTTTTATTACTTTTTGTTTCAGTTATTTTGTTTTATTAAAAACACCTTTGAGCATTGTGACTTTTAAAAATCTGGGAATATGTAGTAATGATACATGTACCTGCTAAGGTGCTAGCAGTTTTGCCCACTATTGATTTTGCACCATCAATATAAAATGTGAGTATAATGGAAAAGGGAAAAATGACTTTAGAGTATTATTATGAAAAATAGTTTCAACCTGAAAGACTCCTTGAAGAGTCTCAGGACTAGTGGCAGTGGACTTCCATACTTTGAAGACACAGTGGGTTGGAACTTGTGGAGCTGTCATTACTTCCTTTGATTTTTTTTTTTTTTTTTGTCCTTTTGCATTGTATTTTGGGAGAATCTTGTGACTTGATTTTTTAGCTCATTTGGTTTTCAGTTTTTCCTTTTTGGAATAGAGTTTCTAATAACTTTTTTTCATAGCAATTGAGTTTTATGTTTTAGCTGTGGTTTTGGGTTTACATGTAACCTAGAGTCTTAGATGTTGGTTATTTAAACATTGTTTTGAAATTTGATCTTACTGTGCTTGGTCCCAAATGTTAGATTTTTCATGGAGGTCAAAGTTTTATATTATGGCCCAAATTGAACTGTATTGTTCTCTTAATTGTGTTTTTCCAGCCCACGTTCTTCTTGCATTGATTATTGCTTAGAAGAGGAAAGACAGGAATATTTAACAAATGGGTCTCTCCTTTAGGGTGTGTAGATAGCTTGACTTCTTGTTCCTCAGCAGATACTCTCTTATTTTCACAGTCATATTATAAGGCAGATCTCCCACTCTATTAGATGCTTAAATCATGCATATTCTACTTCAGTTTTATTACTTGGCTAACTGATTGCCCAGGACATAACTTCTCCCAATCATCCTTGCTAAGAAAATTTAACATTTTTGGAGATTGTATTTTATGCTTGTTTTGGGTAGCTGGCTCCTCAAGTGTGTAGTACTGTCTTATCTTCTTGGGATAAATTCCAAGACCTCCAGTGGATGCTTAAAACTATGGATAGTATCAAACCCTGTAATTTTTAAAATTTATTTTAAAAATATATATTTTAATTGTCAATGGATCTTTTTTGTTTAATTTTATTTATATGTGGTGCTGGTAGGGAACCCAGGGCCTCACACATGCCAGGCAAGTGCTCTACCACTGAGCTACAACTCCAGCCCCAAACCCTGTAATTTAATCCCTTTTCCATCTTGAGTTGCCACCCACTATGAGTATTGCTTCTCTTTTACTTTCCCTCTCTTTCTTCCTGTGCTAGAGGTGGAACCCAGCCTCATCCAAGCCTTTCACCACTGAGCTGCATTTGCAGCCTAATGGTATTAACTTTTGCAGTTTGAGGTGCAAAGCAAAACTAGCACAAAATTTTCTTTATTTACATTTTCATATGTAGAACATGTTCTTAATGAAGATCTTAGCACAACATGCATTTTTTTTCTCTCATTATTTTAGAACTTGAACCCTTAAAGGAAGCACTTTATGGCTTCTTTGGGGCATAATATATAATTGTCAGCATAACTTGTTTTGGGGGATATTTAAGTAAAACAAAGATTGCTAGAACATAAGTACTGCAATACCTCTGTAATGAATCTGATAACCTGGATGACTAATTAGTGACCAGAAGGCAGTGTATCACTTTGTATACACTGGGCAAAGGAATCATGTGAGCTTTCGTTATGCTATTCAGAATGGCACCCAAGTGAAAACTTATGAATTGTTTGTTTCTGGAGGTGATTTGAGATAACTAAACATGGTTGAGCATAGGTAACTGAAATGGTAGAATGTGAAACTGAGAATAGGGAGAACTACTGTATTGTGTTTTGTTGTCATCCCTTCCTCTTCCAGTCCACAAAGTATACTTTCTTTCTTTCCTTGTCTGTAGACATACCCTTTCTAGATTTTCAGTACTACTACAGATTTTATGAAACTTTTTTTCTTACTAAGTTTCTGAGACAATGACAGACATACAGAAAAGCTGAAACTATTGTTCCTGAATCATTTGACAGCCAGTTGTCCACCTGATGGCTGTTACCCTGAAATACTTTTGTGTTCATTTCCTGTGAACAAGGACAATTCCCTATGTAACATAAACATCAAAATTAGAAAGTTAGCATGAATAACATCACTGATTTCTGAACTCCACCAGTTATCCCCATGTTCTAAGACATTAAGTTGTCTCTTTATTCTCCTTCAATCTGGCGTGATTTCTGCCTTTACTTTACAGAGAAATTTATTAGAGGCATAAATCATGCATGCTCTACTATGGTTTTATTGACACTTAAAAATTACAAGCCTAGTTATTTTGTAGAATACGTCTCAATTTTCGTTTGTCTAATAATATTTTTCATGAATTAGATTAGATTTCATGGTTAAATTTTTATGTTTAGATCTTTGGCAAGGTTGTTGATGTGATGCAGCATTCTTCTTGCATCTTAGCAGATGGTGGCGATTGAAGTTTGTTCCATTATTAATATTCATTTACTTGATAAAAGTTGTGACTGTCAGACGTGTCCTTTATTCAAGGTATTATTTCCCCATTTGTAGTCAATGACTATTTTGTTGGGAGGGTGGGATAGATACTTTGAAACTATGCAAATGTTTTGTTCTCATCAGATTTTTAATTTATTTACATCTCCTAGACTCATGGTTTCCTATTCAAAGTGTTGTAGTCCATTATCATTTACTTTAATACTCTAATAGTTCTTGACTTGGTCAGTGAAAATCCTTTCCAGCTGGCTTATTTTCTTATCTCTCTCTCCGTCTGAGAACTTTCATACTTGTTAGTACAATAAGATGTTTTAAACATACTTTGTACTTTTCTTTGTTATTTTTAGTGGAAATGTATTTAAAAGCCAAGGTCTGGGTACTTGTGTTCATTGCTCTTGGGGCGTTGCTGCCCCAGGTTCTCTCAGTGTGTAGAGCTAGGAAGTATTTTTGTATACACATTTATATTTACTTATGTTTATGAGAAAACTGCGAGACCACAATAACCCTAATTTTAATCCAACACCACAGTGTTCATTCTAGGTTTTTTTTTTCTTTGCATGGATGTAATTTATTTGGTTAGTGGAAACTAGTTTTCCTTCCTTTCTTTTTGTGTTCATGCGAGGGTATTTTGAGCCAGAAGTTCCTGTAGTGCAATGCATTTCTGATGTATTTCTAAAGAAATAAAATTCTGAAGTGTAAAAAGGGAAAGCTTTAATTATATAATAAAGTACACTTAGGTGAAATATTTTATTCCTCAATAATTCCAGGTTACTCTGAAAGGGGGTATTGAAAGAATTTTTTTGGGGGGGTGTTGCCAGGGCTCTAACCCAGGGCCTTGCACATCCTAGGCAAGTGCCCTACCACTGAGCTAATCCCTAGCCCAAATTCAGTAGTTTTATTATGTGCTTTGAACAAGTTCCTTGAAGAGGTAATTGCTCTATTTCAGGATAAGGGCAGTAATTTTGATGCCAAGTATGTTTTTCCATATTGAAATTCTATTGTTTGCATCATCCCAAAATTTGAAACATATTTCTATATTCTTTATAATGATGTCCTTGGAATTTTAAACCTTAAGTTAATTCTAGACTCTGGGGGAAGAGTAGAGTGAGTTTGTTTTAGGACCAGTGTACAAAACCTGTAAGCTAAAATAAATCATCTTCTTGCCAAGGCTGTCTCACCTAGCCTAGAATAAATTGATTTGACTTCCCCGTCCCTGGAGATATTGAAAGTGATTTAAGAAACATACCTTTTGTGGGGTAGCCTTTTGTGACTAGATATAATTTGGGTTCCCTTTTTAATCTCTGGGAACTTAAAAAGATATAGTTCATTGTCTTGGTGCTAACTTTGGATTGTAGAGACTGTAGATAGTAAGTGCTATTTTATTTGTCATGAATATATGATATTAATATAGTGTATTGTCTGCTCTTTTTTTGAAAGCCATTCACAAACCAGAGATACCTTATCCTGAGTCATCTTTCTTAGTTATTTAAGTCAGTACCATTCTTACCAATTTTGTCTTGTAAGTTTCTATGGAGTGAGATGCTTTAGGGTAGGATAGGAAAGTGGAAAAAGGGACAAATGGTGAAGGGCTTTTGTTAGGCAAAGGGTTGAAGCAATTACCTTAATTTTTTATGATTATAAAAATAATATTCCTATACAAATCCAAATATGTTAATATGTAACATAGAAAATGAAAATTCTCTATAATCCTGTCTCCCAGAGATACTCGTGTGTTTAGTTAAAAATTATAAAGTGAAATTCCCTTCAAAAACTTGTTATCAGTTTGCATTTCCACCAAGAGTGTGTGAGAATACTTTGTATACATTTTGGACTAAAATGGTCTTTATTAGTCCATCTTTTGTTATGTGATAAAATAACTCACGTCAGGGTGAATACTTAAAAAGAAAAGAGGTTTATTTAATTCCTAGTTTTGGGGGCTAAATAAAGTCTGAACAGTAGGGTGCTGGTTCTCACTGGGACCTTCTTGGCTGTATCACCTTATGACTGATGGCACCACAATGGAAGGAGAGTGTACAAGAGGGAGAGATCACATGGCAAGACAGGAAGCCAGGGAGAGACTGATCTCCCACAGTTCATTCTGGGGGCATGCCCTCAGTTGACACAAAGACGTCCCACTCCATTTGCCCCCTTTTGCTTTGCTGGAGATAGAATCCAGGGCCTTATGTATGCTCCATAAGCACTCTGCCACTGAGCTCCATGTTAGCCCCAGGCCTTACCTTTTAAAGGTTCCACAGTGCCACCCTGGAGACCAAACTTACACTACTTGAGTGCTTGGGGGATAAACCACATCTAAGTCATAGCACTATTTGCACCTCTGAGAGAAGTAGTGTAGTTTGTAAGAATATAGACTTGGGAGATAGAATGCCTGGATCTAAATCTACTACTTACTAATTATGATATTGGCAAGTTTGAATTAAAGAATTCTTTCAGTATAGTATGTTTCTATATGCTTTGTGTGTTCTAATTGATATTTTACTGGTTTGTTGCTTTATGCCTTGGTTATGGTTTTTGCTGTATATAAATTTAAATTGTAATGTAATCAAATTCATCAGTCCTTTTGCATTTTGAATTTAATCCTGTTGGAAAGAATTTATGCCAATTATAAAAGTAATAACTTAATTTTTAAAATTTCAGCTTAAGGAAATAATCATGTAGCTTTATTTTCTGTAGATTTCTAACCAGTTGTAATACCATTTGTTGAATAGATCATCCTTTTATGTTAAAAATTCTATCTTTATTAGTAGTTGAGTCCCAATCTACTTAATTAATCTATGTCGTTCTTTTTTTCTTGTGGTATGAGAAATGAACCTAAGGCCTTGTGTATGCTACCAGCAAGTGCTCTACCAGCCCTTATTATTTTGAGTCTGGGACTTACTAAATTGTAAGCACTGTACCCCTTAGCCACAACCCCAGCCCCTTCTAAAGATTCTAAAATAAGTATTAGAGAAGAAGAGTTCTTTCTGGGTTTAAATAAGTGAGGAAATTTTGGGTTCGTACATTTTTATTTTTTCTTTAAAATTTTTTTTTAAATACAATACCTTTATTTTATTTATTTTTATGTGGTGCTGAGGATCAAACTCAGTGCCTCACACATGCTAGGCAAGTGCTCTACCACTGAACTACAACCTCAGCCCTGTTTTTTCTTTTTGAAGATGATTGTCAAGATGATTGTTTTTAATTTTAGAAATAACTGGAATACAGCTCAGTTTACATGAAATGGTGTTATTAATATTTGAGCCAAGAAGTTCCATAGGAAGGTTTATCTTAAAGCTATATATAATTCTGTAACATCAGCTCAGATTTTTTTCCAAATGGACCTAAGTTTTTTGAGTAGTTTCAGGTTTACAGAAAAATTGAGCAGGAAGTATAGAAAGTTCTCTTGCCCTTTCTTCTCCATTTCCTCTATTAACATCTGCATGCTTGTGGTAATTTTGGTAGAATTGATGAGCTAATAGTGACAGATTATTATTAACTGAAGTTCACTATATATAACAAAATTCACTCGGTATTTTGTATTCTATGAGTTTTGACAAATATATAATGATATTTATCTATCATTGTTTCTAAGAATAGCAACAGTGATGTGCAATACATGAAATGAGTGTATTTAAGGGATGGGTGTGAGAAATTGAGAATATTCTTGTTTTAAGGCACTTGCATTATTTGAGATTAGATTGCTTTTTACTGGGAAATATGTGGGAATACTGTATTAATGTTGAAATGACTTATGTGTTTGAAAGCAGATTCTTTAAAGAAATCATATTTGGCATTTATAGTTTATGAAAAATTAAAATTTGAATATTGGCCTGTTTAATTTCTGAGAAATAAGTAAATGATTGTAGATGAAAATGAAAACTCTCTCATCACAACTTTTTTGTCATTACACTGCTGGTTGTCCTCTTTATGTGCAATGATACTTATCCATCAAGTTTAGTTTACATATCATTGTTTCTGCTGAAGCTTCCCACAATATTTATATTTTTCCTTATTTGGATTTATAACTCCCTTCTATTTTCTTATAGTGGTAAAGAACAATTTTACCTTCCTGATAATTTTTAAGCTTACTGCTTCAGTGTTGTTAAGTATATTCATATTGTTGTACAACTCTCACCACCATCCACCTCTAGAACTCTTTTCATC
>JAJEJO010000191.1:235542-371357 GCA_020662805.1 Glaucomys volans | reverse complement strand
CTATTGTTTCACTGGTTGTACACAAAGTAGAGTCACACCATCTGTGCATTCATGCATGTACACAGGGCAATGGTATCTGTCACACATTGTTATTAATTTTACCCCCCACCCACCCCCACCCCTCCCTTCCCTCTATGCTAGCTATCTTTCCTCCATTCTTGCCATCTTTCCCCCCCACATTATGCATCATCATTCATATATCAGAGAGACCACTGTTTCTTTTTTAAGTCACTTTTTTTAAGTTCTCAAGGTTCATTCATGATGTAGCGTAAGTCAGGATTTCCTTTTTTTTTTTTTTAAAGATTGAATAATATCCATTGTTTGGATATGCCGTATTTTTCTCATCCTTTCATCTGTGTATGGACACTTGGGTTGATTTTACATTTTAGCTATTGTGAACATGGGTGTATGAATATTTCTTTGAGATACTACTTTCATTACTTTTGGGAATATATCCAGAAGTGGAATGCTGGATCATTTGGTAATTCTGTGTTTAATTTCTTGAATGATTGTGATATTGTTTTTTATAGCAATTGTTCTTTTTAATATTTCTACCAACAGTGCGCAAGAATCCAGTTTCTCCACATCCTTACATTTCTGTTTAGTTTGAGAGTAGTAATACTTTTGAGTGTGAGGTAGAATCTCATTATAGTTTTGATTTATATTACCCTAATGATTAGTGATGTTGAACTTCTTTTATGTGCTTATTGGCTATTCAGTTACCTCCTTTGGAAAAACGTTCAATTCAAATTCTTTGCTCAATTTTAAACCCAAGTTTTTTTTTTTAGTTGTTGTTGTTGTAGGTGGACACAGTACATTTATTAATTTATTTATTTTATGTGGTGCTGGGGATCCAGCCCAGTGCCTCACATGTGCTAGGTAAGCAATCCACCACTGAGCCACAACCCCAGCCCTTGTAGGAGTTCTTGATAATAACAAATATTTTTTTTCCCATTCTGTATGCTGCTATTTGTTGATACTTTTTTTTTCTTCTTTTTTTGGTGGTACAAGGATTGAACCTAGGGCCTCACACATGCTAGGCAAGTATTATCACTAAGCTACATTCCTACCCTTCTTTTAAACATTTGTTTTTCCTTTTTATTTTGAAAAAGATCCTGCTACCCAAGTTTGGCCTCATATCCAAGTTTGGCCTCAAACTTGGGATCCACCTCCATCAATTTCCCGAGTAGCTGGAATTACAGATGTGCCCCTCTGTGCCTGATACTTTTTTTTTTGCCATAAATAATTTTTTAATTTGTTCTTTTTATATATACATGATAGTAGAGTGTATTGTGACATTTTATATATACATGGAGTATAACTTCCCATTCTTGTGGTTGTACATGATGTGGAGTTACACTAGTTGTGTATTCATATATGAATGATAATGTCCTGATTGTATAAAATTTTTCAAATTTCAAGAAATCTAATTTGTCTAATTTTGGTTGTTTATTTTTGTGGCCTATGCCTTTGGTGTTGTATCAAAAAATCATTTTGAGGATTGGGGATGTGACTCAGTGGTAGAGCCCATGCTTTCCATGTATGAGACCCTAGGCTCAAAAACAAAATTTAAAAAGTCAGATTCTGTTTTGGGAAGCTTATAGCTTGATTTTATAACTTAAAATGTGCTTAGCCACTCAATTTAAAATTTAAATATACAAACTATTTTATATTGTTTTTAAATTGCTCTTGGACATTTTGGTTACTTGTTTTTTTTCTTTAGAAAATGAAGTAAAAATTCTAATATTCTTGTCTCCTCCCTCATTTATATGTTTTATTTCAGCTTTCTCTTGGGAATTAAATCTATTTTGAGATAATTATAGATTCACATGCAGTTTTAAGAATTATTTCAGTTAGATTTTGTGTACCTTTTATCCAGTTTCCTCTAGTGGTAATATCTTACAGAATTATAGTACCATTTTGAAATTGTCAAGACAGAATGGTTCCATCATTGCAAGGATCCCTGTTTGTCCTTTTATTACTGGGATTCACCTCCGTCCCAAATTCATTTTTTATTTTCAAAAGTGTCATATAAATGGAATTTGCTTTCGTACTACGGAGGTGAATTAAAATTGTGTGTATAGCCATAGTTTGCCTTTCTTTTTTTAAAAATTGTAGTACTAGGGTTTGAACCTGGGGACAAACCCTAGAACACCCCCAGCTCCTTTTTATTTTTGGAGACAGGGTCTTGATAAGTTGCTAAGGCTGGCCTTGAATTAAGGGTTCCTCCTGCCTCAGACTCCCAAGTAGCTGGGGTTATAGATGAGCGCCCCATGCCCAGTTAGTTTGTCCATTTTTATTGCTGATTAGTATTCTGTGATATGGGTTGGATGTACTATCATTTTGTTTAACCATTTCACATCAAAGGACATCATGGTGATTTTTAGTAAATTAAGAAACAGGCACTTTTTTTGTGCTAGGATCCGCTATTCCATTCTGCCTTTTTTATTCAGTTAGTTTGCTGTGTTAACTTTCTGTTGGGAGATCTTTTCAAATGATATATCAAGGACCCTCCCACAGGTGGGCACCACTATGCTTGCCCTGAACATATTGTTTTAAAATTGAAAATGTGAACATGGTTTTTTAAATTGGAAATGTGAACTTTGATTACTTGATTAGGTAGTATTTGTCAGGTTTCCCAACTGTAAATTTACTGTGTTTACCTTTCCATAATTCATTGTTAGAAATCCAGCTTTCAGTGGAAGGAAAATTTAGACTCCACTTCCTTCAGAAAGGAATATGAAGGCAAAGTGTTTTAACTACCACATAGTTGTTTTGGGGGGACATGTATAGATATATTATTTCTTTCTAAAGTTTTTCCTATTAATTTTAGCATTCATTTTTAATTTTTTCCTTTAGGTCCAGTTGTTTGTAAGGTATATGTCATTGGCATACAAAAGGGAATATGGCATTGTCAGAAAGCTTATTATCTAGTTAATACAAAAACTTAAATGTGTTTAAAAAAATGGGGCAAATTCAGTCACTTCATACATTTGGAATTCATTTGATCTATATAATGGTTCTGGGTCCTAGAGTTTCGCCTCTCCTATTACAATAGAAGGTGAATTTTGTAAAAGTAATGATTAAAGCCAAGCATGGGCTGGGCTATGATTGGATTTTATGTAGAGACTAAATGCCAGTGACGAGCCAATGGAAACCCTCAATTTAATCTTCCTCCCAGATTTGTCAAGAGAAAATAAAGTTGGAATCATTAGGAGAATGCTGTTTCTGAAGGCGTCTCACATTTGTTTTTCATACCTATTTCTCTCTATGGCACTTACCTTACTTAGTATAACTATTTTGTCTGTTGTGTCTCTCTTGTGTTGGAATATAAATTTCAGGAGTGCAAGGATTTTAGCTGTTTTGTTCTTTACTTCACTTCCTTGAACAGCATATGATATGTAAAAAGTGCTTAGTAAATAACTTGATGAAAAAATAATAGCTTCTGAATTTCAGTTGAAAGAGAAATCTGGCATCTGGCATGAAGTATTGATGTGACCTTACCTATTTAAAGTAATATTTCCTATACTTTTGTAATTTATAATTTTTGTGAACTTTTAATCCCATTTAAGTGAAAATAATTAAGAGAATACTACTTCATTGTTGAACTTTAAAAATAATCTTAAATATATGTATTCTTAAAGTTATTTTTTTAAAAATGTTTTTATTAGTTGTTGATGAAGCTTTATTTACTTATTTGTATGTGGTGCTGAGAATCGAACCCAGTGCCTCACACATGCTAAGCAAGTGCTCTACCACTGAGCCACAATCCCAGCCCCTCTTAAAGTTATATAAATTTATGTTCAGACCTTATACAATTATAACAACACAGATTTACTAATTAAGTATAAACCAATATAAAGTTCATTTAAATTTGCATTAACAACATTAAATTTGGTGGTACTGGGGATTGAACCAAGGAGCATTCTACCTCAGAGATATATCCCCAGCCCTTGCTTTTTTCTTTTCTTTCTTTTTTTTTTCTTTCTATTTTTTAGGTCTTGTAATTTTTCTTTCATATTACTTTCTTTTTTCTTTTTTTTTTTTTTTTTTTTTTTTTTTTTTTTTTTGGCACTAGGGATTGAATCCAGGGGCACTTGACCACTGAGCCACATCCCCAGCCCTTTTTATTTTTTATTTTGGGACAGGGTTTTGCTGTAGCTTCCATGTATGAGAGAAAACATGATCCCTAACCTTCTGAGTTTGGCTTGTTTTGCTTGACACACCTCAAGTTTATCCATTTGTTGCAAATAACATGATTTCTTTTCCTTTTTTTGTTCATAGACCTTTATTTCTTTATATGTGGTGTTGAGAATCCAGCCCAGTGCCCACACGTGCTAGTCTAGCATTCTACCACTGAGCTACAACCTCAGTCCTCATTTTGTTTATGGCTGAATAAAATCCATTGTGTATACGTACGACATTTTCTTTACCCATTCATCTGTTGATGGACACCTAGGCTGGTTCCATGAACTGTGCTGCTGTAAACATGGGTATGCATGTAGCACTATAGCATGCTGACTTTAATTCTTTAGAATAAATACTGAGGAGTAATATAGCTGGGTCATATGTGTTGGTTCCATTACTAGTCCTCAGAGGAATCTCCACACCGATTTCCACAATGGTCATACTAATTTACAGTTCTACCAACAGTGTAAAGGTGCTCCTTGTTCTCCGCATCCTCTCCAGCATTCATCATTGTTTCTTGATGGCTGCCAATCTGACTGGAGTGAGATGAAATCTCAGTGTAGTTTTGATTTGTATTTACCTAATTGCTAATGATTGAACATTTTTTCTTACAGTTGGTCATTTGTATTTCTTCTTTTGAGAAGTGTCTGTTTAGTTCATTTGCCCATTTATTTATTTGGCTTATTTGGTTTTGTGGTGGTAAATTTTTTTGAGTTCTTTGTATATTCTGGATATTAATCCTCTGTTAGAAGAGTAGCTAGCAAAGATTCTCTCCCATTCTGTTGGTTCTCTCTTCACATTCTTGATTGTTTCCTTTGCTGTGCTGAAGCTTTTTAATTTGATGCCATCCCATTTATTAACTCTGGGCATTATTTCCTGAGCTTTAAGGGTCCTCCCGAGAAAGTCCTTCCCTGTGCCTGTATGTTGGATGTAATTCCTGCCTAGGAATTTGATCCATTTTGAGCTGACTTTTGTGCAGGGTGAGAGATGCAATTCCAGTCTCATCCTTCTACGTATGGACAACGAGTTTTCCCAGCCCCACTTGTTAAAAAGCCTGCCTTTTCTCCAGTGTATATTTTTGGCACCTTTGTCAAGGATCAGATGACTGTGTCTGTATGGGTTTGTCTCTGTGTCTTCTGTTCTGTACCACTGGTCTACGTGTCTGTTTTTATGCTAATACCATCGTGCAGTGTTTGTTACTGTAGCTCTGTAGTACAGTTTGGAGTCAGGTATGTGATGCTTCCAGCACTGCCTTTTTGGCTTATAATTGCTGTTTGGCTATTCTGGGTCTTTAATTATTTCAAATGAATTTTATAACTGTTTTGTTTTGTTTTGTTTTTTTAGTTCTGTGAAAATGTCATTGGCATTTTGATGGGAACTGCAGTGATTCTGTATATTGCTGTAGGTGGTATGATCATTTGAACCATATTCATTCTGCCTATCTATGAACACGGGAGATCTTTCCATCTTCTTGTATATTCTTCAGTTTCTTTCTTCAAGGTTACATGGTTTTTATTGTAGAGGTCTTCTGCTTCCTTGGTTAGATTTATTACCAAGTAGTTTGTTTGTTTGTTTGTTGAGGCTATCATGAATGGGACTGTTTTCCTGATTTCTTTCTGGGCAGATTAATTTTTGGTGTTTAGGAAAATTATTGAGTTTTGAATGCTGATTTTTATAACCTGCTAATTTGCTGAACTTATTACCTCTAGCAGTCTTTAGGTGGAGGGTGGAGCTTTTTGGTGAAGCAGTCTTTTGGTGAATCTTCTAAGAATTGGGATCACATCATCTGCAAACAGTGATAATTTTTCACTTCTTCCTTTTCTATTTTTATATCTTTTATTTCCTTCTCTTGATTAATTGCTCTGGCTAGAATTTCTAGTACTATTTTAAGTAAGAGTGGTGAGAGTGGACATCCTTGCTTTGTTCCGGATGGTATTTTATATTATTATATATTTATTTAGGGGGCCAGGGATTGAACTCATGAGTGCTTAATCACTGAGCAACATTCCTACCCCTTTTAAATTTTTTATTTAGAGACACGTTCTCACTAAGTTGCTTAGGTCCTTGCCAAGTTGCTGAGGCTGGCTTTGAATTTGCAGTCCTCCTGCCTCAGCCTCCCAAGCCTCTGGGATTACATTCATGTGCCACTGTGCCCAACCTTGTTCTAGATTAAGGGAATGCTTTTGGTTTTTCCCCATTCACTATGATTTTGGCTTTGAGTTTTTTATATATACCTTTTTTTCTTATTTTTTTGGTACTGGGGATTGAACTCAGGGGCACTTGACCACTGAGCCACATCCTCAACCCTTTTGTTTTGTATTTTATTTAAAGACAGGGTCTCACTGTGTTGCTTAGTGCCTTGCTTTTGCTGAGGCTGGCTTTGAACTCATGATCCTCCTGCCTCAGCCTCTCAAGTCACTGGGATTATAGGCGTGACCCACCATGCCCGACTCATTCATTTATATATATACTTTTTATGATGTTGAGATAGGTTCTTCTGTTCATAGTTTATTAGTGTTTTTATTATGAATATCCCCAGCCCTTTCTAAAACATTTCATTTTGAGACAGTGTCTCACTAAGTTTCCCAGGCATGCCAAGTTTGTGATTCCTCCTACATCAGGCTCCTGAGTAGGTGGGATTACAGGCATGTGCCACCATACTTGGCTGAATTCTTATAATGTTGTGCTGAAATTAAAGGAGAAGTTTTATCATGAATGACTGATTTGTTTGACATGTGTATGCTATTTAGTGCATTATGATACTTTTGCCATTTCTCTTTGAAATATTGGAAATTTTGAATAATATGTCACCATAGGTTTACTTTGCATGTATGAATGTGCATGTATTTATGTACTTACTCTTCTATGTGTCCTACTGCTTTCCACAAAAGGATATAAATATAACTCAGGTGTAAGGACTGAAGTTCTGCATGGCAGACCACTGGCCTGAAGTATAGTTATATAGTACACCTGAAAAGTTAAGAAATGTAAGGCAAATTTTAAATATTTTATATAAAATAAAGAATTTATATATCAAATAAAGAATCATTACAGGTTTCTCCAACTTTCAGATGCTTTTATGTTCTATTATTAATCTGATGGAGCATACAAATTATACTGCAGCATCCACTAAGTCTGGAAATAGGTTAAATAGCATATTTATTGTACTTTTCTCTTTACCATTGCATTTATTTAAACTTAGAGATATGTCCCCTGAAAAGTTATAAGGAGATCGAAAAACATTGATCTTACTATTTGAATGCGTAACTCATATATATTTCCTACCTTTACAATCACCCTCTGATTGTGTTCATTCTAATTTGTGTTCATTTCAAAGTCATAGGAATGGTGATTTACAATTTGAATACTAACTTAAAGGATCTTAGATTGAACACTTTGAGAGAAATAAGCCTTCTAGGCATGCTTGCCTTTAATTTTTGTGGGTCAAGGGACAGAAATGTAAATGGAGCTTCACATGCCATTTATCTAATTTTAAAATTATAAGTCAAGCTTGAACCTGCCTAATAAAATGTTTTATCCTGCTACCTTCAAAAGTATACCTTAATAATGATCCAGGAAGCCAGGTTAGAATTCGGTATTCCCAGATTCCTGAATTTCTTGTGTGAGATTGTGGTGGTACAAATCCCCTTTCTTCACAGCTCTTTACCACAATTGAAGGGATTTAGGCACACCTATATCAATATATCCAAGGTCTCTTTACATCTTCTACATAAAGTTGACTTTTGCTTACCTTTCAGGCCTAAGGGCACAGATTGTAATGGTGTCATCTTTCTGCAAGACTGGTCTAGTGGAAGAGGTTTTGGAAGTTGGCTCAGGGCTGTTTGGGCAGGAAATTCTAGGGTCCTTCATGCCTACAGTACATAGTTTAGAATTAGGGAAGGAGGAAGCATGTGCTCTAGAAAGACAAGTTTCTTTTGTGCTAGGGACTCTTTGCTTTATGGGAGGGTTGTACAGCCAGCATGGGACCCTCCAGAGCAAGGAGTACAGGGAGAGAGTCACTGTTGTTTATGTCTGAGGGGGGATGAGTGTTGCTATAGTTCCTTTTTCCTGAATCTTTACTATGGTCATCCAAGTCATACAACTCTACCTTTGGACAGATTCGAGTAGGATTTATTATGCTTTTTAAAAAAATAGTTTATGGGAAGATTAACTTCAGTAGTTTCCTAAATTGTTTTTGGCAGTGCTACTTTACTCAGTCTAGGCAAGTGATCTTTCCAGTTGTGTTTAAACTAGAAGTGGTAAGAATGAGATGTACAGATGTTAAGGCATTGGTTAGGTTGGAATAGTGTTCGGTTGTCAGTCCAGTGTAAAAGCAGATATTGTAGAGCACTTATTTGCCATTCTTTTGTGGCTGTCCTGAAAATTAGATCCAACCTTCAACCCCTCTCAAAGTTAGATCTGTGTTGTTCTTTAAAAATGTGAAACTTACTGTTTTCAGAGTATTCGTTTGCCTACCCCCATGAACTAACTGGCATTTTGCTAGTAATGTGTGGAGGGAAGGAAAGCTTTTCTTGAATTAAGACAATATATTGAAAGCATAGATAGATTTGCCCTCTAAATCCGTATTAGTCTGAAGAGTAGTAAATTTTGAAAGTAATCAACAGGGGAAGAAGGAAAGGAAAAAACGGGAGCCATTCTACAGCTCCTGACATGGAGGTGTGTCTGGTGCTTGAACAACATGAAGAATTGAGGGAAAGTAGTCTTTTTAGTCTGTACATTGACTCTTGGAAAGTCTGGTTCTGTAGTAGATGAGAGTACTGTGTTAGCGAGCAATTACTTGGTTAGATCTCAGCCTTTAAATCTTATTGGCCTGGCTTTGGTTATATATGAACCTGGGTACAACAAATTTAAGGATTCTTTAGTGGAAATAATAAACATCTTTAAAGTTTAGTTTCATAATGTTTTCATAGTCCTGCTATAGTGTTTCATATTGTCTTTGTTTTTTTGTGTGTTAACTTGGATTTATAGACACACAGGACACTTGTATTGTTAAAGACACTGCATAAGTAATTATTTATTGAGTTTGGCACTTTGCAGAAGACAAAACTAAAAATTTCAACCTGAAACAATTTTATCAAAATATCCTTGCCCTAGAGAATGAGGTTTTTCAGAAGTGAAAAGAAGGACTATAGCTATATATTTTTAGGAATATTTAGGAGTTTTTATGTCTGTAAAGTATGTGCTGAATCAAAAACATTTCAGCTTTTGCGTTGCTTCTCAATTGCTCTTATCTGTTTCTTGAAAAAAAAAATTCTGAAAATGTATAGCATTCAGAATATGGGCTAATATTTGTAAAATGTTTTAGGGAAAAATTTCTCTTTTCCCAGATAATTTAGGCTACAGGCCAGGGAATAGCTTTAGTAAATTGATACAAGTCAGTGACAGCTAGTTGGGGCTGGTGAAGTACACCCACAATCTCAGGTAGTTGGGAAGGTGGAGCAGGAGAATCCCAAACTCAAAGCCAGTCTGTACAACTTAGACCCTGTGTGTGAATAAAATTTTGAAAGGGCAAGGGGTACAACTCAGTGGTAGAGCATGTAGCCAGCATGCTTGAGGCCCTGAATGGAATCCCCAGTACCACCACCACCACCACCAACAACAACAAAATAAAGAAAATAAAGAAAAAAGTGTAGAATAGAAAAACAATTCAGGAGATAACTATGACAGAATAAAAAGAAGAGTTCACATATGTCTCATATGTTCTATATTGGAATATGGCTGTTGTTAAGTATTTAACCATACTGCCCTTTATGTATGGTAGTAATACTACAAGTAGCTTTGGATGTATGCTTTTTTTGAGGTGTTGTCCTCAGTGACCTTGAATAGTTATCATCAATCTCGACCTTCCCAGTAAATCTACAGAGATACTGTGGTTATTTTTGTTTGGGGTTTGAAGAAATTTTTTTCTAGCCTTTGAATACCATGTTGATTTTAATTGTTACATTAATTTTAAATGGTACAATAGTAAATTGTAATCTGGATCATTAGGGGCAATAGACATTGCCTTATTAATGAAAAGTATAGTTGTATTAGTTTATTTGGAAGCTTAATCTCTGAATAATCATAGGTCAAAAAGCTTTTTTTCTTATTTGTTCTTTTTAGATATATACGACAGTAGAATGTATTTTGACATATTATACATACATGGAATATAACTTATTCTAATTAGGATCCCATTCTTGTGAATGACCAAAGAGATTTGATTTCAAAAAAACTTTAAATAGCTTAGATGCAAAGTAAACTTAAATGAACTATTTATTTGTACCTTAGAGAAAGAAAAAAAACAACAACAACAGGTTTTTTTTATCTGTATCCACCCTGCCCCCTGTTTTTTTTTTGGCTTGTAGTGCTGGTGATCTAACCCAGGCTCTCATGCTTGCTAGACAAATGCTCTACTACTGAGCTACACCCCCAGCCCTGGTTTTTATATCTTGCAGGGAAAAAATAAACAAACAAAAAAAACACAAAAAACAAATCTACAAAGAAATTGTGTTGATTTTATAATGGTACTTTCTCAAAGTAGAAATGCTCTGCTGTTTTTTTGAATATTTAAAAGTGTGAAGTGCCCATAGTTTAAAAAAATTTGCACATAGTATTGTAGATTGTGATATTGTTTCTTAATTTACTTCTACCCTCCAAAGTTAATGTTTAAAACTTTCAGAATGTCCTTCCAGATTCTTCTGTGCATGAATGATTTATGAAAATGTTTTCAGTATTCTATATACTATTTAAAGTTATCCCTTTTTTATTCAATATTTATTGAAGGCATATATCATTTAAATGTATTTTTTACATGTATTTCTCCCTTTTTTTGGCAGCTTAATAACATTCAGTTGTTTGGATGAATAAGAAAATATTTAGCAACCACTATTAAAGTATATTAACTCCCTCCCATCACTTATTGCTGATATAATTTAACCCTTTAGTGAAACTCTTGTAATATGTCTAGGTGTACTTTCTCTTATTTCCTAAGTACATTTTTAGAAATAGTATTGTTGGGTATACATTGTTTTATATATGTTGTTATATTGTCATCTAGGAAGGTTGTATCATTGCACACCTCCACAAAGTGCAGTGGAGTGGGTTTATCTATATATGCTTGTTAATGCCTATAGTATCAGTTTTAAAAATGTTTGCTAATCTGATATAAATAATAAAAATGTGATTAATGAGGTAACCATTTTAAATTGTTTTATTTCATTTTAGGAGTTACAGTTTATTGTGCTTTATTTTTCTGTAGAGGCCATCTTGATTTGGAAGATGATAGCTGCCTCACTGTAGTATTCTGATTTTAAGAATATTAAATATTGCATTCTTAATATTGCATTCTTATAATTTCATAAGTTCTAAAACCATTGTTGGTGGTATCCTTTGTTGGATGTTTTATGTGGTTTAATATATCAGTCTTATGATTTCTAACTTTGGTCATTCCACAAAATAAAGACTCAGAATTTAATATAAATGTATTAATTGTAATTAAGAGTAGGAGTTTTTAACTTGGGCTCCACAGGCTTGTAAACATTCTGAGGATGGGTTCATTGTTCATAAATACAGATTAAAAACAAATTGTAATTATGTATATGTTTTTTTTTTTCTGGTAATAGGTTCAATCAAGTTCATTTAGTTCTCAAGGAGGTGTATGTGACTCATGACTCTGTGGCCCTTTTTGTATTACAGTCTGTGCTAGTGATTTGGATATAGTTGGAGTATATCCCCCAAGGGTTTTTGTGTTGGAGGGTTGGTCTTCAGTGGCAAACTGAAGGTGGTCAGGCCTAGTGGGAGGTTGTTGGGTCGTTGGTTCTCATGAAAGAGTTGTTATAAAAGCCAGTCTGGTTCCTCCCTGGTCTTTCTGGCTTTCTAATTGACAAGATGATTACTCTCACATGTGCTTCTACCATGATGCCACCTGCCTTTTTGTGTCTAAACTATAGCTGACTCTTACTAGAGGCTGAATAGATGCGGATGCGTGGTTTTGGACTTCCAGCTTCCAAAACTGTGAGCTAAATAAACATTTTTTCTTTACAAAGTACCCAATGCCAGGCATTTTGTTATAGCAATGGAGAATGTACTAATTAATGTAGCATATGTATATATATTTTATGAACTTTTTTTACTTGTAGATGGACATATCATTATTTATTTTTATTGTTCTATTTAGTTATACATGACAGCAGAATGCATTTTACACAAAAGGAGTACAACTTTTCATTTCTCTGGTTGAACACAATGTAGAGTCTCACCATTTGTGTAATCATACATGCACATAGGGTAATAATGTTTGTCTCATTCCACCATCTTTCCTCCCCCCCCATTTCCCTCTACACAATCCAGTGTTCCTCCATTCTTCCCTTACTGTCACCCGCCCCCCTTATGTATCAGCTTCTACTTATCAGAGAAAACATTTGGCCTTTGGTTTTTTGGGATTGGCTTATTTCACTTAACATGATATTCTCCAGTTCCATCCATTTACCAGGAAATGCCATAATTTTATTCTTCTTTATGGCTGAGTAATATTCCACTGTGTATATATGCCAAAATTTATCCATTCATCTATTGAAGGGCAACTAGGCTAGTTCCACAATCTAGCTATTGTGAATTGAGCTGCCATAAACATTGATATAGCTGCCTCACTGTAGTATTCTGATTTTAAGTCTTTTGGGTATAACTGAGGAGTGGGATAGCTGGGTCAAATGGTGATTCCATTCCAAGTATTCTGAGGAATGTCCATATTGTTTTCCAGAGTGGCTGCACCAATTTGCAATACCACCAGCAATGTGTGAGTGTACCTTTTCCTCCGCATCCTCACCAGCACCTGTTGTTGCTTCTAGTGTTGATAATAGCCATTCTAATTGGAATGAGATGAAATCTTAGGGTAGTTATGATTTTTTGAAAATAATATTGATACCTGTTTATTTTAAAGTTAAACATGTATGTACATCATTTCTACCCCTAAGTATATATCCAAGAGACATGAAACCAGGTCTCCAAAATGAATTGGGAGATTTGTAACAGCTTTATAGACCTCGATTGAAAACAACTCAACTGTTCATTAACAAAATGAATTAACAAATTGCAGTGTAGTCATGCACTGATGCCAATCTGCAGTCAGAAAGAATGAATTATTGATACAATAGGGATGAAGCATTGAGAACTAAGCTATCACATTAGAAATATTCCTCTGGAGAGTAGGGACATTAAATGGATGGAGGATATGAGGGAACTTTATGTGTAATGAAAGTGTTTTGTATTTTGATTGGGGGGTTTTTACTCCAGTATGATTGTATACTTAAGACCTGTGAATTTCACTATACATAAATTTTGCCTCAGAAACAGGAAACAAAGCAAAAATACTGGTGTGTAGATCATACTTCCCAGAGATTCTGATTTTATTGTTTTAGGGTGTTGGTTTGGGCATGTATTCTCATGTGCAGGCAGAGTTAAGACACATTGGTTAGATTCCTGCCCTTGGATGTAGACCCATCATGAATGCATTTGCTACATATGCCAATGGATACAGGTAGATTATATTGGCAACTGAATTGTAGTTAAGAGAGACTTTGACATTTGTTATAAGATTCTTTGAAATGGAGAAACAACTCTTGGTAAAATTTCAAACAAAACAAATTTGAATCATCTCTTAATTTACTATTTACAGTCTTTTAAAACAGTGTGTAACAGTAAAAAACAACAAAAACACCTTTGGGTTCTAGCTTCATGACTGAAGGATCTTTTAAAGTTGTGCAGGACTGACCCCCTCCATTACATTTACCTTAACTGGTCTGTGGCAGATCCATTCACTGTGACTGCTGAAAATATCTCCATATATTTCATAATGACCCTTTTGAAAATCACTATTGGACTGACTTCTATATGCATTGCTATCTGTATTGTGTTTTCTTTATGCTAAAAGGGGAAATTTTAAACATTTAATGAAGCATCTGAACTTCACTTCCACAATCCCTTGTGTAACTATGGATTCAGAAAGTTCTAAATATTAAACTCTTTTTTTTCCCCTAATTCACTCTGTAGGTAAAATCTGACCTTTACTGAACTGTAATGTGAGACTGATTTTGGTGTTTATCATTTTCTATTAGAATTAACATTTGTACATTTTACACTTCCTTACAGAGATACTCTACTAAGTAAAATTCTGATTCTGAAACACGTCTGTTGACTTGAAGGGTTTAGTTAAGTGGTTCTAGATCTTTCTTACCAGTGGGTGATTAGTAGTTAATATTAATTAGGATGCCATTTTGGAGGTGGACTTTTTCTGCTAGGAAATATCTTAGAAAAAGATAATTTGATGCCATTTTGTCAATTTTTTATGCTGTAGTCTCTTACTTTTTAAGTTTGAGTTAGCGAATGTGTGGTGATGAATTTTAGGAATCTTTGTTTTTTGTTTTTGCTTTTATTGGCTGTTGCTGCGGATCGAACCCAGGGCTTTTGCACATGCTAGGCAAGTACTGTACCACAGAGCTGCTTCCCTAGCCTCAAATTTTAGGTATCTTTGGTGGGATAGGTCCCTTTTGGTTTCCAGAACAAGTAACCAGTTTAACAATCTCCTTTTGCTGGTATCAGGAGAGATCATACAGGTGAACTCATTAGTCAAGTGATGCTCCTGCCCGAGTTCTCATGTGTTTGCAATTACATGGTTGCTAGAGCTGCTTTATTCATGGGTCTGGTAGTTGATGTGCCTGTGAGCCGAGGTCTATGAGTCAGAGCACCTGTGTACAGCCTCAGTAAGGCTTGGGTTTCCTTACAGCAGACAGCTGGATTCCATGGGCAAATAGACAAAAGGGAAAGGACAAAAGCCTATCTGCAAACTGAATTACTCTCTTTAGTCTACCCTTGGAAGACATGTAGCATCACTTCCAGTGTATTCCTTTTGTAAGAAGCATGTCACCAGGACCATCCCTTGTTACAGTGGAGGGGAAAAAGATTCTGTTTCTTGAGGGGGAGAATTGTAAGAGAGTTTGTGTAAATGTTCGAACTACCACATAAATCATCCTATAAAATAGTGGAATTTCATTACTTAGGAGTTAAAGTTCTAAAACTGTTGAGTGTGGAAGGTGTCCTGATGGAGACCATTATGTAGTCTGAACAACAACCAGGATGTTTTTGAAAAGATCATTGTTTCTTCCATTGAATATCAAATAACATATATTTGGGTTGTGGTCAAGACCTCATGTATGATAAATTTATTTAAACACCAGAGTAGCAATTAACAAGGTGTAGTTACGAGGCTGTAAGAGGCTCTGTGGAAAAGAAAACTGACATCCATCATTTCAAGATCGTACTTTTACAAAGTACAGGAGAGTAGGTAGAATCACTTGTATTTTTATTTTTTAATTAAATTTTGGGACAGGAGAATGTAGCTCATTAGTTTGCATAAAATAAATATGTACATGAATGATGTAGCTCCTTTTCACAAATCTTTTGTTTCAAATAACAAAACATAATCATGAGTGAGCGGTCTTTCTTCCTACACTACGAATTGTACGATATAATGCTTAAGGCAGTATTGTGAATGAGAAATAGTATGCATGTAATAGTTTTTAGTTAACAAAAGCTAATATGAGAACAAGTATTCCAGAAAACCCATGCTTACCCCATATCCAATAAAACACACATATAGGAAAGTATAAAAACAAAATATTTGTGAGAAAGAATAATGTATATAAAATACTTCTAGAAGAACAGATTCTTTCAATTAAGTAGTAAGATCATAAAACTTAGGTAACTGTAATAGTTAAGCAGAACTACTAATTCATCTTAATGTTTATTAGACTTTATGTTGGATATTCATGTATTCTGAGAACAACTGGAAATATAGGCATTATGCTCCCCCCCCCCCCCCACATACAGAAGTTGAAGAGATGAGGTAACTTGTTCAGGACCACAGAATGGTAAATGGTGGAATCTAGACTCAAAGGTAAAGCAGTATTTTTTCCAAAGTAATTTTCTTTTGGGTTTACCTACTGTGTTTTTCCTTGAAATTTTCATCAGTTTATTGGTAACCTTCCTGTTATCGAGACTTTCTTCTATTAAAATTATATTGTCAACAGTGTTCAACATGCAGGTTTTAACAAGTTGCATTGAGATATTGTTTCTGTGTCACTTGCAAATTCACCCACCTTCTGCCCCAGCTACAACCAAAATTGCACAAGAATAAGTAAAAACTACATATAGACATAGTTTTCTGGGAACAGTAGTTTCACATATTGTTTCCCAAGTTGTTGTTTTTTAAAAAATTTTTTTAAAATTGTCGATGGACCTTTATTTTTGTGTGGTGCTGAGAATCAAACTCACCGCCTCACACGTGCTAGGCAAGCTCTCTTTCACTGAGCCACAGACCCAGCCCTTTCCCAAGTTGTTCTTATACTTTAAACTTTTCAATTCTATTTATTCCAAGGGTGTCATATGTTGTTATTTTGCAGTAATTAGATATAATTGTTTAACTACTTTTGTTTAGGGAACTATTGTTTTAATTTTTTAAAATACTAAGCATGATAAACTTCATATATTTCTCTTTTTAGAGCCCTCGTGTTCATATATTGAGTGGCTTCATTTTTGTTACCTTGCCCAAAAGTAATTGAATTAGCAGCAGAAGACAACATGACATTTTAATTGTCCACATTGTTACATAAATAGTGCAGTATAAGACTTGTTAAATATTAATGACTTTACTAAAATTGGCAGTAGGATATGCAGTATAGAGAAATAGCGATGAATTTTGGAGTTGGGAGAACTGGAGTCTAGTCTGAACTCTGTCCTTACAATCTTGGTAAAATTGCCTGCTGGTTTAGTTTCATTATATTTTCTGAAAAATGTTGGTATGATCAGCTAAAAGGATGCATAACGGTTTAGTACATCAAGGTGTCTGTCATGCGGTAGGTGATAGATTTTTGCTGAAGATCTTCCTTTGCTTTGATTTCCTATTTAATGTGATTTTAAGAGCAAGAATACCTCTCACATTCATAAGTTACATTACTGGCTAAATAATGTCAGAATTGGTCCTAGCTCCACACTGCTGACTGATTGATTTAAAACAGTCTGTGTCACTCCTTTGCCTGTAATAGTCTTAAGAAATCCTGCTTACTAATTAAAGTACACATTACTTAGCATGGTGTTCCCTGCTGACCATCCTAATCTTATTCCTGTATATTTCAAAACCTACCTCCACCTACATGTTTTCATCTGCTAGCAACCCTTTTCCTCTCAGAGCTGTTCTACACTTGGGTTCATAGTTGCTACTTTGTATTTCTCTTTACCACCAGGCAGGCTCCTTGGTCTCCTTTTATCCAGATTTGTATCTTGGCATTTTTATTGATGGATTTTGTCCATTGTGTTGTGATTATTTATGATCTTTTGAGTTTTAAGTAGAGTTAGAAAGTCCTTGAGACAAGTGCTAGTATCTTGTCTTTAGTACTTTACATAGAATTTAGCATCTAGTAGTAGTAACTCAGAAAATATTTATTATCTTCACTGTCATTTTTGTTGTACTTACATTGTAATTAGCACCAGAAATTCAGTCATTCAGTATTAATTTGATTCCATTAATGATTTTAATCCAGAGTTGCTATTTGTTTAGGTGTTTAGTTTTGTCCTTTTTATGCACAGTCTAGCAGTTTTACTGTAGTTCTAAAGTGGCTGAAGTGTCATAAAAAAGGTAGAGCAAGGTATTTAGCAATGCTATTACAATTATAGATTTTATCAGGTTCATGTATGACTATTTTTTTCAGTGTTTAAGTTTGTGTTGTCAAGTCTTCAGGTGTAGCTCTCTTACTGTAAAAAAACCAAAAATCCCTTTTTAGAATAGGTTTTGAGCTTCTTGGGATGGGTGAAAAATGGGAGACAGTGATTTGCAAAGTAATGGGTGATAATATTTACATTGGATTTTTCATTTATTTGAAAAAATTTGTTTTCCAGATTTTCAGTTCAGAAGTGTTGGTATAAGTAAAATGTATCAGTATGACTCCTTGGATAAAAGCAACAGAAATCAGTAAAAATAGGAATACGTGAAGGATATGGTCGTGTCTTAGGGATACTCAAAGACTATAATGCAGTTGACTTCAGGAAGAAGTTAGAACAAATAACTAGAAAGTCATTAGGAACAGAGTACCATCCGTCTTTTATAATTTTCTCTCTTCAGATGAGCATTCTGTTTCTATGTCCATATGGTAGAAGGCACCTACCTCCACAGATTCTGACTTCAGATGTTACAGTTCACTAATTGCAGAGACAGACTTGCTATTTTTCAGTCTCACACATCCTGGGGAGAGAGAAAATGATTGCCTATCTTGAGTCAGATGCCCATCTCTTTTCCAGTCTGCCAGAACCAGGTGGACAATGTTAACCTGGCAATAAAATGGATGTTAGGTGGTTACTCCTTTCAAATGGGAGAAGAATCTTTGGAGCAGGGCTGCTGTATTGGGAAGGTTGTTTACAGCATAGGACTATAGTTTTAAAATTTGCACAAAGACATTTTATAGGTTTGGGGTGACCTTTTTTCAAAGAAAGGAGATAACATTGTGATTTAAGAGTCTATTTTAAAAGTGTCTGATATGTCATTTTTTTCCTTTTTGTATCTGTTGATTATTTTGGCATAGTCAAAATCTATCTCAGTATTGGAAAATTTGGAATGGTTCCTGCTTGGGCCTTGGAGTTTTATTGCAGAAAAACAAAAATCCATATGCGTATCAGTGTTTTCTTACCAGGAATATTGGAAAAGGAGTTGTTATGTGGTCCTTGACATATTTGGACATTTTAAAGATGACCAACCTTACACTAGTTTGAGAACCATTAATGCTATGGAAAGGCTATTATATATCATATCTTAAAAGACTTGGCATTACAGACCTCTTATTTGTTCTTTGACCCTTATATATTTCAGTGTGCATAAATTAACCTAATTTAGAGCAGTATCAGAGTTCAGTGCATGTGAATGAACTTGACAGTAAGCACCTCACAGTACTCTAAAAATAATACTGGTTTTTTTTTAAACTTTCCCTCTCCTCTCCTCTCCTCTCCTCTCCTCTCTTCCCCTCCTCTCCCCTCCCCTCCCTTTCTTTCCTTTCTTTTTTTGAAATGGGATCTTGTTGTGTTGCCCAGGCTGACCTTGAACTCCGGGATTCTAGTGAATTCCCTGCCTCAGCCTCCTGAGTAGATGGGATAACAGGCTTGTGCCATCACACCTGACTCAAAATCATGTTTGATTAGTAGAAGAAGCTGAAAATTTTTTTCTTTCCTTCCTCTCTACATCTGTGATACTAGTTTACTATAAAATAAATGAATCTTCATCCCTAAGGAATGTTTTGGATGGTTTAATAAAATTATGGATGTTATGCTTAATGTAGCTTTGAATCCTGCTAAAGGTGAAAGTTTTTAAAAATAAGACTTTAAACACCATCCACATACCTGTAATCCCAGTGGTTTGGGAGGCTGAGGAGGGCGATTGTGAGTTCAGAGCCAGCCCCAGCGATTTAGTGAGACCCTGAGCCAACTCATCAAGATCCTGTTTCTAAATAAGAAATATAAAAGGGCTGGAGATGTGGCTCAGTTGTCAAGGGCCCCTGGGTTTAATCCCTGGTACAGAAAAAAAAGGACTGAGCAAGTTGGTGATATTTTTAAGCTTTACTGATGTGTTAATAGTCAACCTTTGAAAATACTTGAGAGGATTGCCATGTAGCTCAGTTATAAAGCGTTAAGTGTGGGACCCTGGGTTTGATCCCCAGCACTACTCTCACCCCCAAAAAAGCCTTTATTTAATAAAAAAGCATCGAGAGTGACCTCATTTACTTTGGAAAGTTTGTAATGCTTATAATCATTCCCAGTGTAATTTAATCCCTATGCAAACATACTGGATTACAGAAAAATGTGGATTTCAAACTGTTTTGCTAATTCTTACCTTTTTTCAGTTGTTTCCTTATGGTTCCTGCTTTTCCCCTATCCTTTTCTTTCTAATTTAAGGGAAAATAGACTTATAAAGAAATTCACCGTAAAAAATTAGGTCGTGTCTCTTCCTGGTGAATTTGTGTTTTGATAGAGTTTGTTTGAAGAGGGCCTAGAAGAAATAACTAGTAGTGGAATTTCATGCATTATGTCACCCGCGTCCAGGATGCTGAAATCAGGTCACGCTTTTCAAAAGGTCTGGCTCAGTTTCTAGGACAATGGATGCACTGCATAAAAACATTTTATTTATAATCAACTTTATTTTAAATGCCATTTAAAGATCCAAAGAAGTAATTAATATATTGAAATAGGCAGGTGGAATGTGGAGTCTATAGGGTTAAAAGGTCTAATCAGAGCAAAGAATTTGTTGAGGTAGTAAAGTTGTATAAGGGAAAATTGGGAATAAATTATAGAGGTTTGGTTAAGTGGTTTTAAAATTTTAATGGGGAAAGGGATTTTAAAGAAAAGATTAGGTGCTGACTGAATTGGATTCAAAATCAGCTTGGAATCTATTGTATATATATAATATATAATATATAACAGTGGCATTAACTGACATCCTAATATTTTTCTTTGAAAGATTTTTTTAAAATTATGGTATACTGGGCTGGGGATGTAGCTCAGTTGGTAGAGTGCTTGCCTGTCAAGCACAAGGCCCTGGGTTCAATCCCCAGCACCACAAAAAAAAAAAAAAAAAAAAAAAAAAGAGAAAAAAAAAGAAAAGAAAAGAAAAGAAAAAAAAATTATGGTACACTTCATCTGTCATACAATTCTCTCTTCTAAAGTTTGCAGTTCAGTAGTTTTTTCATGTATTTACATAGTTGTACAACATTCATCACTAATACCAAAACAGTTTTATCAGTCCCTCAGAAAACCCCATATTCATTAGAAGTAATTCACCATTCTTCCCTGACCTCAGATCTTGGCAACAACTAGTCTACTTTCTATCTCTATGAATTTGCCTATTCAAGGTGTTTCATAAAAGTGAATTAATATAACATGTGGCCTTTTGTGTCTGACTTCTTATAGCATAGCATAATGTAATGTTTCCGAAGTTCTTTCATGTTATGTCATAAAGGGTATTTTATCCCTTTTTATAGCTAAGTAATATTTCACATATTTCATTGCATGGAGCGCATTCACATGACATTTTGTTTTATCTCTTAATCCATGAACCTTTGGGTCATTTGTACATTTTGTCCACTATGAACAATGCTGCTATGAATGTTAGTTGCAAGTTTTTCTGAGAATGTGCCTTTTCAAAAGTCTGCTTGTTTATATACCTAGGAGTGAAATTGTTGACTCATTTGGTAATAATTATGTTTAACTTTCTGGAACTGCCAGCTTGTGTCCAAAGCAGCTGGATCCTTTTACAGTCCTATCAATCCTCTATGAGAGTTCTCATTTTTCCACATTTGTCACTTGTTATTGTCTGTCTTGATTATAACCATCCTAGTTGGTTATAAATGGTATGTCATTGTGGTTTTGATTTGTATTTCTCTAATGATTAGTGATGTTTACTAATGACAAATACTTTTGGGCATTTGTTTTGTTTGAATAAATGCTTGTTCAAATCCTTTGCCCAATGTTTGTTTGTTTGTTTGTTTGTTTGTTTTTGTACCAGGGATTGAACCAAGGGGCACTTATCTACCGAGCCACATCCACAGCCCTTTTTTATATTTTATTGGAGATAGGGTCTCAATGAGTTGTTCAGGGCCTCACTAAGTTGCTGAGGCTGAGTTTGAACTCAAGGTCCTCCTACCTCAGCCTCCCAAGTTGTTGGGATTACAGGTGTGTGCCACCATGCCCAACTCCTTTGCCCATTTTTGAGTTTTTATTTTGCTTTCTTGTTTTTAAGTTACAAGAGTTCTTTTACATGTTATGATACAAGTCCATTATCAACTATATGGTTTAAAAATATTTTCTCCCATTCTGTGGGTTGTCTTTTCACCCTTTCTTGTGTTGATATTCTTTGTTTTATTCTTAAACATGACACAGCTTCTTAATTGAGAAAATATTTGGTTTCTAGTTAACTAGAATTTTTGTCAAGAATGGATGTGGACACTTAATTAGATGCTCTTTGATGTTTGTTGAGAAGATCTATTTTTCCCCCTTGTGTCTCTTTATGTGATGTAAGTTATTGAATTTTTCTCATTTTTATTCATCTTGGCATTTCTAGAATCAGTTCTCTTTAGTTATGTTCTAATACTGCTGCACATAACATTTTATAATTTAGGATTTTTTGTTCACGCTTGCCTCAAACTTCTGCTTCAAGGGATTCTCCCACCTCTGCTCCCCGAGTACTTGGGACTATAGGGTGCATCATCAGGCCTAGCTCTAATTTAGGGTGTTTTGAAGTTTTCTGGAGTACAAATATCTGATTCCTTTATGCTGACTTTGAAAGATGTTGGTATCAGAGTTATACTGAATTTGTAATATGAATTGGAAAGTTTTCTTTCTTGTGAGTCTTGAACCTTGTGATCAAATTCAATACTTGGAAGTTTGCAAACTCTTAGGTGCATATTGTCTTTTGGAGAAGTAATTTTGACATACTTCATCCATGACTGAATGATTGCCTGACTGCCTTTCCTTTTTTTTCCCCCCTTCCTTTCTTCCCTTCCCATACTGGGGATTGAGCCCCGGAGTGCTCTACTACTGAGCTACATTCCCAGCCCTTTAAATTTGTTTAATTTTAATAAATTAATTAATTTTTGTGGTACTGGAGATTGAACTTGGGGCTATCCTCTCTGCCCTTTATTATTATTTTAAAAATTTTGAGGCATGGTCTCACTAAGTTTGCCCAGGCTGGCCTTGAACTTGTGATCCTCTTCCTTTGGCCTCTAGAGTAGCTGGGATTGTAGGCATGCAACACCGCACCTGGCCATGGTTTTTATTTTTTGAGAAAATTTTATAAAATGAGATGTGAGCTTAGATTGTCTATTGGATTTGGTAATATGCAGGCCATTGGTGACCTTTGAAGAATAGTTTTCATTGAAACAATGGGACAAAAATGTGATTGGAGTGGAGGTTAATTGGTAGAATAATTGAAGACAGTGAATATGGGCAACTTTTTTGAGAAATTTTGTCACAAAAAAGAGAGTTAAGGCTGGTAGCTGGAAAAACATGTTTTCTGGAGAAGTTCTTTTTAAGATAGAAGAATAATATATACCTGCTTGTTGGTATAGTTTATGGTGAAAATCAGTTGTTCTTTAGAGTTATTTGTTTTTCATGGTGCTGAATATCAAACGCAGGGTCTTCCACAGGCTAAAGCACATGCTTCATTACTAAATTATATCCCCAGTCCCACTTGAGACTTTTTTTATAGAGATAGACCTAACATAGCCCTTGATAAGGTATTAATTTGATCATCTTGTTTTGTTCCCACCAAGGTTTCCTAGATTGTACTTAAGGAATTTGTGATGGATAGGAAGTTTTTACAAGTTACTAACAAAATAAAGGATATTGGATTTGTTCTAGCATAGATGAAAACACTAGAAAGTGAAGAAGATAAGTGAGGGAATGCATGTAAGGAAGTTATTCCTGTTACAGGATTGTCTGTAGTGGGGAAGAGTTTAGAATACAGTCAAGATTGTATGAGAAAGCTGCAGATTTGAAATAATGTCATGACTTAACCTTCCTCCCACATTAAGCAACAATATTGTGAATATACATGTTTGTGATATACGTTACCACATTTGTCTCTATATACAGTTTTAGTTGACTTACTGAAAAAAACCAGACAATTCCATTCTAGGAATGAATGAAATTTGCTGACAGATTTTTCTTTTTTGCACTGTTTCACCTTCTCCAAGTTTGGTTACAAACTATTTTGAGCTGTTTCTTTTCTCATTCCCTCCTAACTCTTCCTCCAGATTATAGAATGAATCAGTGAAACTCTTTAAGAGTTAATTCTGTCTGTGATGTGTATATTTGTAGTCTTATCTAATTGTGGAATGAAAGACTTTTTATGTAAAAATAATTTGAGGAACTCCTGTTCCTTAAATTATGTTGGTCCTCCTAAACTGAGGTGCAGAATTCTACAGTGACTCCTGTATCTTGACCAACTTTCTTCTGCAAAGGGATGAGACTGGGTATCTTCCATGAGAGCACTTTTTCTATAAATTTAGCGGCTTAATCTATACTGAGAACCTACTGAAATTTCTACTTCCAAGTAGGATGGAGGAGGCCACAAGACCTTTGTCTGGTAATAAGAAAAACCTGAAAAGAGTAAAAATCACTCAAAAAATATGGCTAGCAAAAATTGGTGGAGCGGTTGTGGTTGTGACTCAGTGGTAGAGCACTTGCCTATCATATGTGAGTCACTGAGTTTGATCCTCAGCACCACATAAAAATAAAAATAAAGGTATTGTGTCCATCTACAACTAAATAATATATTAAAAAATTGATGGGCCCAAGAAAGAGTTAGTGATCTGAATTCTAGAGATATATAAGCCCTGTATAGGTGACTGTAGCAGTTTCTCTACCTGGGGAGTATAGGTAGATAGGGAAGTAGGAATTGCATAAATGGGAAGACAGTGAAGGAATGAAAATAAATTATCTGATGCTTGAATGACCTTCTGACTTTAGGGAAGGGATGAGAATCCAACAGAGCCCCAAAGTCAAAATGAAATAATTAATCCTAATCATTGCATTCACCTTCCCTCCTTGGATTTTGCCAAGAAGAAGCAGTATAGCAGGGAGTTATAAGTGTAGAAAAATTATATACTATTCATATGCTTACCAATAATGGATCTCTCTTAATAAATATGAAAATATAATGTATTAATCTTTAAAAACCTTTACAGTGGATAAGTCCTGATGTCTAAAGTTTGTTAGAAGTAGCAAAATAATCCCTACATAAATATCCTTTGGTTGGTTTTTAGGAAGAACTATCTTCTGGGAATGACCCTTATTAATCCACCTCTTGGAGCTAGGAGTAGTCCTGAATTTAGTCATTAGAATGGTGAAGAGGGAGAAGAAGAAGGGTGAGGGGATGTGCTCTTTGCTAGTATCTCCATATTTGGAAGATAGTTTTAGATTATAACCATAGATCTATATGTGCATTTTTGGTAAAGTACTTGTATTTATTGTGCACAAAGTTCATACTTTATTTCACAACATCTAAGCTTTCTAGATGCCCTGAGGTGACAATGAATCATAAAAAGTAGAGCTAGTAAATTAACCAGTTTGTAAATAACGTTTTATTATAATTGATAGAAAAGATGCATCTTGGTCATGGAAATGCATTATCTTTGGGCAGTGTGTATCAGGACTTGTTCATTAGGCTGGCAGCAGAGGGGCACAGGGGCACACAGGGAAAGATGGGAGCAAGCGTTCAAGGATTTACATTTCATTGTGAGCCACTGGTGTGTATGCATCTTCTGGCTCTACTATAGGAATACTTTAATTTACTGGGAACATGGATTCTTGTTAATATTTCAGTAGTAGAAATCTGGTAATGAAACCAGCTTGGTGTATTCTGTTGCTTTGTTTCATTTTAAATTGAGCATTAAAGGAATGAATTATTTTAGTTGTAACTCTGCCAATATGTCTATCTAGAGGCCGGTTGCCATTTCTGTCTCCAGTGAAATTTTTGTCCCCAAGAAAGGATAACAGATTGAGTTGGTATAGTGTATTCTTGGTTATCAAAAATATTCATGTAGCTGTGGGATTTTGAATTGTGAATATTCACGATGTGTGGAAAAGCATCAATACACACTACAACCTCAGTCACACAAAATGGGATATTGGATATGCATGACCTGGAGGGACATGTCCGACTAAGCTGCTTGTGACTGGATGACTGTTATTCCCTTGTGTGTTTATTTTTCCTGTAATGCACACATTAACTTTTAAAAAATATATGCTATTTTAAAAACAAAAACCGAAACAAAACAAAAAAACTTTACAATAACTTTCCTATGCTTATATGAATATACAACCAGTGTAACTCCACATGTTTAACCACAAGAATGGGTTCAAAATTGTAATGGGTTGGACCCCATGTATGTATAATAGGTCAAAATACACCCTACTGTCATATATATCTAAAAACAATCACAACAACAACAATAAAACCTTTATAGTGATTTCACTTTTCAGTTCCAAAATGGGTATTGAACTCAGGGCCCTTTACCACTGGGCTTCATCCCTAGTCCTTTTGTTTTTTTGAGACAGTCTTGCTAAGTTGCTGAGGCTGGCAGCAACTTGCAGTCCTCCTGCCTCAGTCTCCCAAATCACTGGGATTACAGGTATGCACTACTATGCCCAGCTACTTTTCAATTTTTATAGTAATTTTCAAACTGAGAGTTTACTCAAAATAATCCCCAGTAGGGAATGGGGAGAATTAAAGGAGGTAACTTTGGTATAGATCAAATAACAATAACTATGTATTTATCAGTTATTGTTGACATGTTAAAAACAAAAAAGGAATCAGGCTGGGGTTGTGGCTCAGTGGTAGAGCGCTTGCCTAGCATGTGTGAGGCACTGGGTTTGATTCTCAGCACCACATGTAAATAATGAATAAAGTAAAGGTCCATCAACATCTAAAAAAAATTAAATAAAAAAGGAATCATGGATATTTTATGATAAAAAATGTTGATCTAATATAGTAAATCAGAACCTCTAGGGAGAAGGTGTGGTAATTTGTACTCTTGAAAAATACTGAGTGAATTTTATTCAGCTAGTTGCACAGTTATCCCTGATTTCCATTTTGCTCTGTTTTGTTCCTCAGTTTAGCCACTTTTTTTTCCCCCAGTGGTGGAAGATTTTGTAAGGGCAATCTCTGAATGGTTGCCCAAATCCTATTCATTAACTTTATCAGCTAGGTGTGGTGATACAATCCTATCTACTGGGGAGGCTGAGGCAGGAAGATCACACGTTTGAGGCCAGTCTAAACTACTTACTGAGATCCTGTCTCAAAATAAAATTAAAAAGGGTTGGGGATATAATCAGTGGTGTAGTCTTACCTAGTATGTGTGAGGCCCTGGGTTTAATTCCTAGTACCACCACTGGGGGAAAATGAGTGAGTTCTCTCTGCCAGCTCTCTGCTAGATTTTTCCCCATGTGCCTACAAATCCACTGTTGTATCTCTTGATTCATTTACTGCTTTGGCAACTATTCCTTTTTTTTTTTTTTTTTTTTTTTCAGGTTCTTTGTAGCAGAACTACCTGAGATATCTGTTTGTTGTATCCAGTCCTCCCTCCCCTCTTTTCTTCCTGCTAGGGACTGAATCCAAGGCCTCCTGCATGCTGAGCGGGACCTCTACTTCTGAGGTAGTTCCGCAGTTTCTGTTTTTTGAATGCCCTCCAGTGTTTTGCTTGTCCAGTAGAAATGGTCTTGTCAAGATAATCAGTCCTCTTTACATTAATACACAGCAGCAATTCTAAGTCCGTATTAACAGAATTTGTTAATTTCCTCCTCCTCAAAACAGTTTCTTCATTTGACTTCAGGATATAACCCATTTTTAGGGGTATGGGAATTCTCTTGCTTCTCTTGACTGCTACTCTTCAGTATCTTTTGCTGGGCCTACCTCTTCTTGCTCATAATGTTTTAGGGCTCATTTATTGGGTCTATTTTCTGTTCACCCTCATATTCCTGATAATTTCATCTAATTTTATTGATTTAAATAGAATCTATAAGCAGATGATTTTCAAATTTATATCCTCGGCTTGAATCTTTCCTTACATTTTTGCAAGCCCCATTCAGCTGCCTACTTAGGATTCACTAAGGTATTTTTCAAGTATTTCAAACTAAAGTTTCTGACATAAACATCTCATAACTCTTACTTCCAACCTTTTCCTACTATCTTCTTCCATTTTAGTTTATTTGCAGCCCCATTCTACCAAGCTATCACATCATCTGTAAGTATATTGAATGACAAAAGGTTTAGTAACCATCTTTGCTTCTTATACACAAAAGATAATTTTGTGTGGTGTGCAGTATATGTAGAAGTTGTGGAGAAGGTTAAATAAAGTAGTAGTCCTAAACCATTAGTACAGAGATTAATAGATTGATATATTCAGGGTGACTGTAAAACTCTGAAACATATTCATGGATATCACTGAACTTTCAAGAAATGGACTATTCATTTTACATATTCATATATATTTAAATATAATTTACATTTATATATATATTTTTGTGTGTGCATATGTGTGTACTGTTTATTAAGACCCTTTGGGGTTCAAGGTGTCTCTCTTTGAAATGTGTTGGTTTCAGAAACAGAGTATGTCAGTGCTTTAACCAAATAACAAATCCAGAAGTAGGCAGTAGTTAGCATTGTTTTAGCTGCTCAGCAATGCAGTTAGAGATTGCTGACTAGTTTTGTTTTTCCACTTTATCGGCCTTATTTATTGGCAGGTTTTTAATCTGTATGCGTGTTACAGATCTAGACATCATGTTCCAGATTCAAGGCTAGAAAAATGGAAGACTGGTAGTTTCACACACATTTGTTCCCATGTGTTAAGAAAGTAGATGTCTTCCTAGAACCTTCCACCTCCAAAGCAGACTTCTGAGTATTGTACAAGTCTTTGAGCTTTGATCTTAACTGTGTCACCTATTCCCTCTTCTTCCCTCCTGACTTGGAAAGTTCCAAAGTATGTATTTACCTGTGCCCATTATTAATCTAAATAATCAAGCTTCTTAAAAGGGAAAATAAATCTGATAAGCAGTATGCAGTACCTGCCACACAGAACCTCCATAAACTACTTAATTTAAATATTGTTGGTGATTAAAGTTTATTTACATGGGAAAATTTTATTATTTCTCAGTAAGTTCAAATAAATGGCATTTAATAATGGGTGAAAGGGTATTTTTTTAAGATACATATTTTTTAGTTATAGGTAGACAAAATACCTTTATTTTATTTTTATGTGGTGCTGAGGATGGAACCCAGTACCTCACGAGTGCTAGGCCAGTGCTTTATCACTGAGCCACAACCCTAGCCCTGAGGGTATTTGCTTTTTTTGAAGTCTTTTAATGCTTATAAATGTGTGAAAAACAATCCATTTATTAAGAAGTTATTATTTTTGTGGTTCTGGGGATGGAAGCCAGGGCCTCACACATGCTGGGCATAGTCATTTGTTTAGAAGCAAATTGGAGCAAGTGTGGCCAGTTTTGTTTTCTAATATTTTTTTTAGTTATAGGTGGACAGAATACCTTTATTTTATTTTTATGTGGTGCTGAGGATGGAACCCAGTGCCTCACATGTGCTAGGCAAGCACGCTACCACTAAGCCACAATCCCAGGCCCCCTCGCCCCTTTTTTTAAAGCTAGAATTTTGGTTTGGTTATTTGGTCCTATTTTCAGTTTATAATGGTCAGTTTTTAGAATATCAGTTTTTCTTTTGATGTTAATTAGGAATTAGAGATGTTCCTTAGAGTTATAAAGGTTCATTTTTATTGTTAATTTTGATTCTCTTTTCCTTTATTGTTAATTTTTGTTCTCTTTTGCTTTCCATAGAATGTTGGTTCAATTAAGAAACATCAGGGAGACACATTCAACCCAGTGGTAAGTAGTTTTAATTTCTTTTGTTAGAAAGTTTTCTGTATATTATGTCCTCTGGTTTGGTTCTTTTTCCTCTGTGTAAATTAGAAGATTCTTAGCCTTTACAATGTTACTTCTGATTTATAAAGTAGTTCTTCTCTTCTTAAAAGTCAAATTAGCTGTTGCCATGTTGATCAGTTCAGGCTTGATTGTCTCTCTGTGGATTACTTCCTTGTATCATTGCGTAAGGGATAATACAATGTATGATTGTGTAAGGAATAATAAAATAGATTATTGTGTAAGGTAGGATCTCTGGGAATTTTTACCCACTTACTTTTTTTTTTTTTTATATTGTACTTTCCCCTCTGGACTCAAGGATTAAGGTTTTTCTACCTTTTAAAAAAATTGTTCTTTTTAGATATACCTGACAGTAGAGTACCTTTCTGTTTTTTAATCTGTTTTTATCCCATACTACTTCCATCTGCAGGTGTGTATAGAATTGAGGTCCATTTTTCTATTGGCTCTAGACCTACTGAATTTAATCTGTGGTCTAAAAGTATGGTGGCACTTGTTTGTAGTCCCAGCTACTGAGGAGATTGAGATAGGAAGATCACTTGAGTGTAACAGTTCAAGGCCAGCCTGGACCAGCAGAGTGAGACCCTGTCTCAAACAAAGCAAAACTGAATTTAATCTGAGGTCTAAAGTGTTCTCTTCATAACCTCTATCCACAGAAAATTTTCTTTTGAGTTATAAATTCTATGCAACTTCCTAGAGCCAAGTGTCTATGTAATCTTCCCTTTCTGAATTCATTGTCCTTTCTAAGTTCTACAATTTCTGTCTACCTGTTTGCAACATGATGAGCTCTTGGAGCTAATCATGTAGGTTTTTCATTATTGTTATAATTGCTTTACCCTGTAAATTACCCTATACCTCAAATGTCTGACATCACATTCTTTTAAATCACATATACTTGATAATAACATTTGATGTCCTTTATTATTAGGAAATATATTCTGAAATTCAGGATTTTCTAGGCCATATTTTCCAAGTTCTTGGATACTATCAAATCATAGCCAGGTGCAGTGGATCACACCTGTAATCCCAGTGGCATGGGAGACTGAGACAGGAAGTTTTCAAGTTTAAAACCAGCCTCAGCAATGTAGTGAGGCCCTCAGCAACTCAGCAACTCAGATTTTCTGTCTGTCTCTTAATAAAATATAAAAAGAGGGGCTGGGGATGTGACTCAGTGGTTAAGTGCCTTTGGGTTCAATCCTGAATATCAAAATAAGTAAATAAATAAATAAAATAAAATTACATAAGTACATACATGCAGTAGTCATAATGTGCTCAAATCATAATTTGAGACATTAAAATAGCTCTATGCAATAGAACTTTCTGCAGTGATGGACATGTTCTGTATTTGTTTGGTCTACTCTGGCAAGTCATCAGTCATGTGTAGCTGTTGATCATTTAAAATGTAGTTGGTGTAATCAAGAAATTTTATTTGATTAACTGTAATATTAAGCTTAAATAGTTACATGTGTGACTACCATATTGGGCAGTGCAGATAGAATTCTTCTTATTGTTCCTAAGTGTCCTCCTAAGTCAATATTAGAGATATTCTTAAAATGCATATAATGAGACATTTTATGGCCATTTTCAGAATTTTAAAGATGAACTGTTTATTCTTATTGGTAAAACATGCTGTTGTACAAAATGGATTGTTAGTAAGTGTTCAGTAAGCTTCTCTGGATATTTATTTTCTCACAAGAGTTTAGATGGAAACCTTTCTTTTTTTCCTCCTGTGTACTGGAGATGGAATCCAGGACCTTGCATGTGGTACACAAGTGTTCACTACTATGTTCCCAACCCTGGATAGAAACATCTGTTGTTTGGCATCATAACTTGTTTTTGTAAATCCTGAAGTATATAGCAAATACCCATTAATACTTGACTTGAGGGCTGGGACTGTAGCTTAGTGGTAGAGCGCTCCGCCTAGCATGTGTAAAGCCCTGGGTTCAAGCCTCAGCACCACATAAAAATAAAATAAAGATATTGTGTCCACCTACAACTAAAACAAAAAAAAATGTATAAAAATACTTGACTTGAGTTCAATAAGTCCTCAGTGGAAAAATGGAGATGATAATGTGTCACAGAAAGTTGTAGTGAGGATGAAATGAGAATATGAATATAGTTTACCTAAAGATTTTAGCACAGTGTTGGGCATTTGGTGGTTGAGTAAAGTCTGATTTTAAAGAAGATTGGAAGGGAAACACTTATCCTACCTGTTGTCAAAAACTTGAGTGTGATACATAATATGAAGAAGAGTTTGTGCCATGCCATACAAAGCCGTATTGAAGCCTGAGTCATAAGGGTAAATCAGTAATACTGATCTTGTCTTTATTTAAACATTTCACATTTGATCATAAATGGATTATTTTAAAATTGTACTAAGGCATTTACTTTGATTACTGAGTTTTTTGATACCTCCTTACATTTTCTCCCTGAGGCCTTGCTGACTTTAACTTAGGTTTGGCCCTGGTTAGGAGTAATCTATACAGAGTAGGGTAAGAATTTATCATTCGTGTACAAAGAATTGATATCACTGATTATCAGTCATTCTTATTTATTACAGTAGGTCTTTCTTTGCTAATATAATCTTAGCGTAGTCGAAATAACCTATGCACATACATTATATACTTTGTAAAACTGGCCTTGAGAATTTCCACTAATTCAAAATCAGCTTTTTCTCTTACTTAATTTGAAGTATGTACTTCATGTCAGCAAATTTATGCTCCAGTATGTAACCTTAGGCATATTTCAGACCTATGATCTCTGTAGAAAGACTTTAAGGCTACTAATTGATTGAAACAATGTATTCTTGGGGTATATGGGAATTTTCATATGGGAGAATCATAGGGAAGTTAAATGGTGATTGATCCCTGATAGCTGGTTAGAAAAACTGAAAATGTTTTTACATTTCTGCTTCCTACTCAAACTGCACATAATCAAGCTCTTAGCTAAGAAACACAGAATTCTTTTTTATTTTATTATTTTATTTGTTCTTTTGTTATTCATATATGTGTGCATATATACATAAAACAGTGTGATTTGACATATATACATGGAGTATAACTTACTCTAATTAGGATAAAGCACAGAATTCGTAAAGCCAGTAATTAAAAAATCTTTGTTGTATTTGAGTGTTTCTTTTAAAGAACTAAGAAGCACTCATAAAGCAGTTTTTGTAGAAGCATATAAATTGTTGCTTCATGGATTATTTTATGAAGTATTAAAGTACTTGAGTCTAATTTGAAATCCCGTAGCTATAATTGTGGATCCTAAAGCAATGTTAAATGGACTCCATTGGGTATGTAGTAGGGGGAATTATTATCTGTGACGTAAGAATTGTAATAAGTGAATTAGAAAACTTGTTAGTTATGTATGTTTTAATCAAATTTATTTCTATTTGAATATTACAGTATCTAAAAATGACTACAAAACGAAGTTTGTTCGTGCGGTTGGTACCATGTCGCTGTCTACGAGGGGAAGAGGAGACCATCACTACTTTGGATTATTCTCATTGCAGTTTGGAACAAGTTCCCAAAGAGATTTTTACTTTTGAAAAAACTTTGGAGGAGCTCTATTTAGATGCTAATCAGATTGAAGAGCTTCCGAAGGTATGATAACCCAGTCTTTCAAGAATTCTCTTTGGAGATTTCTTTGCTTAGAAATTTGATATTCCTAATGTTGCCATAGTGTTGCCCATATATATGCATGTGTTTCCATTTTGTAGCTTAATTTGCCTTAAGTCATGCAGCACTATTACATTTTTTCAAAATAGATTTTTTTAGCAGTGTAACTTTTTGAAATATATTTTTTAGATGTTGATAGATCTTTATTTTATTCATTTATTTATTTGTGTGGCTGAAAATCGAACCCAGCGCCTCACACATGCTAGGCAAGCGCTCTACCACTGAGCCACAGCCCTAGCCCCTCAAAATAGATTTTTAAACTTCAAATTAATTGCTTGAATACACGTGCAAATAACAAAAATTTGCATTGACTATTCTTGGAATCTATCTTTTGGCTCCCTTTAATATGCTCAGGAGGCCCACTTTGCTCTGCTGTGCAGATACTGGAAAATCTTTAGGGAGTGCACTGGGTGCCTTGAAAAATCAGGAAATGGTTAATGCCAAGATGGCAGATTAGAGGAAGGCTATGTCCAGTTGCCCTGTGGCTCAGGATATAAAGAGTGGGACTACTTCTGGGACACTTCAAGTTCACAGGGTAGATAGATACTCAAATGCTGAACTAAACTCAGTCAAAAGACATTGCATCTTGCTCCACACACAAGTCAACAACACCCAAGCTTCAGCTATACTTCAAGAATAGAAGAGACAAAAACTAAAACTAATAACCAGACCCCAAGTAGGAACAGATGGGGTGGACCCTAAGGTCCTACTCACAGACATCCACTCAGTCCACAGCAAAAACAGGTAACATGAAGACTGTAGATACCACACCTATGAGGTGTCTCAGTCTAGATCACTCTAGAGCACTTTGGTAAGAGAAGGCCTTGTCCTTAGAAAGGCAACATATAAGAGTAGAAGAGAAATTCATCACAGGAGATGCATCAAATCCAATACAGGAGTATAAGAAATAGGAAAAAACAAGGTAAAAATAACATCTCCTGAAGTTCATAATTTATCAACAACTTACTCCAAAGATAATGAAGTGGATGAAATATCAGATAAGAATGAAGTTCAAAAGGATGATTATAATAATGATCAATGAATTTAAAGAAAACACAGAAAAAAAAACAATGAATTAAGGAAGTCAGTACAAGATATGAATGAGAAATTCAGTAAAGAGATGGAGGTATTGAAAACAAAACAAACAGAAATCTTGGAAGTGAAAGACACAATGAATTAAATAAAACATTCAGTTAGTCTAATAGGGTAGGCCTTGCTGAAGACCAAATCTTTTTGTTCAAAGACAGACTGGCCATTCTTAAACATATAGATAGTATTAGTGAAAAGAAAAGAAAAGTGAAAAGAAAATAAGTAACCATGATCAGAATATACAAAAACTCTGGGACAACATTTAAAAGACAAAATTTATGAATCATTGAAATTGAGGATTTTGAGATGCAGGCTAATAGAGTGGATAATCTATTCAGGGTATCAGAAAATTTTCTAAACATTGAGAATGAGATAGACATCCAAATGCAGAAGGCATTCAGAACCCCAAATAGGCAAGATCAAAAAAGATACTTTCCATGACGCCATTATAATTAAAATACAGAATAAGGATAAAATTTTAAAAGTCTCAAGAGAAAAACATCAGTTCACATTTAGAGGCAAGTCATTTGGAATAACTTCTGTTTTTCCACACAAATTCTAAAAGCCAGCAGGGCTTAGCATGATGTGTTTTAAGCCCTGAAAGAAAATAGCTATCAATAAGATTGCTATATCCAGCAAAGCTATCCTTAGAATTGAAGAAATAAAAACCTTCTAAGATATGCAGAAACTAATAAGAAATTCATGACTACTAAGGTAGCACTACAGAACTTAAAGAAATACTCCACACAAAGGAAATAAAAATAAGCCTCAGAGCTGACAAATAAACCAGTTTTGGGGACTACCTAAGCAAATAAGAAACAGGACTGAATTAAACATTAGAAATAAATCAAAATGGCAGGAGTTAATAAAAATTTCTCTCTAATAACATTGAATATAAATGGTCTCAACTCTCCAATTAAAAGATACAGGCTTGCCAAATGGATTAAGAAACAAGACCCAACTATATGTTGTTTGTAAGAGAATCCACTTATAGGCAAAGACAGGCACAGGCTGAAGGAGAAACAGTGGAAATTGATATACCATGTGAATGGAGCTGGGAAGTAAGCAGGAGGAATAGTTTTGTCTGATACCTGATAAAGAAGTGTTAAAGCCAAAATCAATCAGGAGAGACAAGGTCACTTTATAGTCGACCAAGAAAATATAATGATAAGTAAGTATTTGTGCCCCAAATGTTGGTGCATCCAAAATGCTACTGGAGTTAAAGCCTCAGGTAGACCCAAGTATGATAATACTGGGTGATTTCAACACACCTCTCTCAACAATAGATAGGTCATCCAGACATAAACTGAATAAAGACTCTTTGGAACTGAAAAATATAAATCAGATGGACTTGACAGACATCTATAGAATATTTCATCCAACAACAGCCAAATACATTTTCTCTTCAGCAGTTCACATAACCTTTCACTAAAAAGACCACATTTTAGACCACAAAACAACTCATTGAATCTTATTGGATCATAATGGAATAAAATTAGAAGTCAACACCAGAAAAACCTACAGAAACTTTATAAACACATGGAGATTGAACAATATACTTTCGAATGATGAAGGGGTGATAGAAGAAATCAGGGAAGAAAATAAAAAATTCTTAGTCAAATGAGAATGGTGATACAACATACCAGAACCTAGTCAAATGAGAATGGTGATATGACATACCAGAACCTCTGAGACATTATGAAGACAGTTCTAAGAGGAAAGTTTCTGATGTCTACATAAGAAAATCAGAAGGATCCCTCCACAACAAGCTAATGATATATCTCAAGGCCTTAAAAAAGAAGAACCCTTAATTCTAAAACCAGTAGAAGGAAGGAAATAATTTAAGATCGGAGCTGAAATCAATGAAATTAAAAATAAAAAAATACAAAGGATCAATAAAACAAACAGTTGGTTCTTTGAAAAGAAATAATATTGATAAGCCCTTAGTTGAACTACCCCAAAAAAGAAAAAACTGAAATGAAAAAATTAGAGATGAAAAAGGAGAAATCACAGACATCACCAAAATCCAGAGGATCAATAAGGACTATTTTGAAAACTTATATACTGTACATTGGAAAACTAACCTAGAAGAAATGGATACTTTCCCAGATACTTATGACCTGCCAAAATTGAGTCAAGAAGACTTAGAAAACTTAAATGAACCTGTAACTGGAAGTGGGATGGAAGCAGTAATAAAAAGCCTTTTATCTAAGAAAATCCCAGGACCAGATGAATTCTCAGCTGAATTCTACCACACCTTTAAAGAACTAATGCCAGTGCTTGTCAAATTATTCCATGAAATAGAAAGAATTTGGCTTCTAAATTCATTGTATGCAGCCAGTATCACAGTCATGCCAAAACCAGATAAGGACATATCAAGCAAAGAAAACTACAAACCAACATACCTGATGAACTTAGATGCAGAAATCCTTAATAAAATATTAGCAAGTCCTATTCAACAACATTTTACAAAGATTGTACATTATGACCAACTCGGTTTGACCCAAGGAATGCAAGGATGGTTTAACATGCAAATCAATAAATGTATTTCATCAAATAAATAGAATTAAGGAAAAAAAATCACTTCATCATCATCATTTTCTCTGTTGAAGCAGAGAAAGCCTTAACAGAATTTGGCACCCATTCATGATAAAAACACTGAAGAAACTAGAGATAGATGAAACCTGCCTCACCATTATAAAGAGTATGTGTGAAAAACCCAAAGCCAAAATTATAGTGAATGGGGAAAAACTGAAAGTATATCCTTTAAAATCTGGAACAAGACAAGGATGTCCACTCTCACCACTCTTACTTAAAATAGTACTAGAAATTCTAGCCAGAGCAATTAATCAAGAGAAGGAAATAAAAGATATAAAAATAGAAAAGGAAGAAGTGAAAAATTATCACTGTTTGCAGATGATGTGATCCCAATTCTTAGAAGATTCACCAAAAGACTGCTTCACCAAAAAGCTCCACCCTCCACCTAAAGACTGCTAGAGGTAATAAGTTCAGCAAATTAGCAGGTTATAAAAATCAGCATTCAAAACTCAATAATTTTCCTAAACACCAAAAATTAATCTGCCCAGAAAGAAATCAGGAAAACAGTCCCATTCATGATAGCCTCAACAAACAAACAAACAAACTACTTGGTAATAAATCTAACCAAGGAAGCAGAAGACCTCTACAATAAAAACCATGTAACCTTGAAGAAAGAAACTGAAGAATATACAAGAAGATGGAAAGATCTCCCGTGTTCATAGATAGGCAGAATGAATATGGTTCAAATGATCATACCACCTACAGCAATATACAGAATCACTGCAGTTCCCATCAAAATGCCAATGACATTTTCACAGAACTAAAAAAACAAAACAAAACAAAACAGTTATAAAATTCATTTGAAATAATTAAAGACCCAGAATAGCCAAACAGCAATTATAAGCCAAAAAGGCAGTGCTTGGAAGCATCACATACCTGACTCCAAACTGTACTACAGAGCTACAGTAACAAACACTGCACGATGGTATTAGCATAAAAACAGACACGTAGACCAGTGGTACAGAACAGAAGACACAGAGACAAACCCATACAGACACAGTCATCTGATCCTTGACAAAGGTGCCAAAAATATACACTGGAGAAAAGGCAGGCTTTTTAACAAGTGGGGCTGGGAAAACTCGTTGTCCATACGTAGAAGGATGAGACTGGAATTGCATCTCTCACCCTGCACAAAAGTCAGCTCAAAATGGATCAAATTCCTAGGCAGGAATTACATCCAACATACAGGCACAGGGAAGGACTTTCTCGGGAGGACCCTTAAAGCTCAGGAAATAATGCCCAGAGTTAATAAATGGGATGGCATCAAATTAAAAAGCTTCAGCACAGCAAAGGAAACAATCAAGAATGTGAAGAGAGAACCAACAGAATGGGAGAGAATCTTTGCTAGCTACTCTTCTAACAGAGGATTAATATCCAGAATATACAAAGAACTCAAAAAAATTTACCACCACAAAACCAAATAAGCCAAATAAATAAATGGGCAAATGAACTAAACAGACACTTCTCAAAAGAAGAAATACAAATGACCAACTGTAAGAAAAAATGTTCAATCATTAGCAATTAGGTAAATACAAATCAAAACTACACTGAGATTTCATCTCACTCCAGTCAGATTGGCAGCCATCAAGAAACAATGATGAATGCTGGAGAGGATGCGGAGAACAAGGAGCACCTTTACACTGTTGGTAGAACTGTAAATTAGTATGACCATTGTGGAAATCGGTGTGGAGATTCCTCTGAGGACTAGTAATGGAACCAACACATATGACCCAGCTATATTACTCCTCAGTATTTATTCTAAAGAATTAAAGTCAGCATGCTATAGTGCTACATGCATACCCATGTTTACAGCAGCACAGTTCATGGAACCAGCCTAGGTGTCCATCAACAGATGAATGGGTAAAGAAAATGTCATATGTATACACAATGGAATTTTTCTTTATTCAGCCATAAAGAAAAGTGAAATTAAGTCATTTACAGAAAAATAAGTGGAACTTCAGACTCTTATTTAAGCAAAGCAAGCCAAACTCAGAAGGCCAAGGGTTATTAAATACTTTCTCTCATGTGAAAGCTACAGAGGAAAAAGGGAAAGAACGGTGGGGGGGATTTCATGAAAATTGAAGGGAAATCAGTTGAGTAGGTGAAGGGGACTGGGAGAAGCAAAAGGAAAATACCGAGGAATGATATTGGCCAAATTTATAATGTTATATTGTGTATATGTATGAATATGTATCAACGAATCTCACCATTATGCGTAACTAAAAAGTACCAGTATAAAATTTTGAGAAGATAAAATATTTGTATTTACTTGTAGCATACTGTAAGTACTAAGGTAGATAATGAGACTATACAACTTGTAGAGCCTATATAGGTTTAACTAGACAAAGAACTGAAATTAATGCTGCCTTTTCTAGTTTTCATAAAACATTGATGTGCATTTGGGGATAATTGCCATTTTAGTTCCTGCATCATGATTTTATTGTTAAAGCAGCTTTTTAGAGGTAGTATTCTGTTCCTTTATTTGTAGTTTGTTTGGAAAGATTTTGGAGAATGTATTTGAAATCTAGCAATAAGTGGAAGGAGAAATTTATTGTCATGAAACAGTAACAAAGTACTACCTTGTTTGTTCGCTAGACCTTTTTAGTGTATTTTTTTCTTTTACTATTCTGTGTTCAGTTTCCTTGTTTTATTAAAAAAAAAAATTATGACTTTGTTAAGATCTTTAGCCATCCAAATAGCAGTGTTTTGAAACTGTGAACCAGAGACCCTTTGGTAGCTTATAATACAGTTTAGTATACATGGCCAGCATTTTGAAAATGAACTATATAATTTAGACTGTGACAATTAAAGAATTAAAATGGTAGGACGCTTAAGAATTTTCAGATGGAAAAGAAATACTTTTTTTTAGTGTTAAGTATGTTCTGTGCAGAGGAATGCACTTGAATTAAAAATTATTCATTGATTATTTAAAATTCACATTTACTTGGGCATCCTGTAGTAATCTGACATCCCTAACTATAACATGTTAGATAATAAAGTATGTTGTATATAGCAATTGTTTCATGAAGTATTTCCACTAGATTTTGGTATGTTTGTAAACTGACTGAATATGTGTGCAAAAGGCTTTCTTTCCTGGTAACCAGTAATAATAACATTTAGAAACTCATTGGTATCCTAGCTAATTTTAAAGAGAAGTATAAAGACTGTGGGTAAAATATTAAGAATTTTCAGTTACATGTTTAAGAATTAGATACCTAAATTGTGTAATTGTGCCTTGTAATTTAGTATTCTTCTGTATATGTTGTTTTTCAGCAAGTGTGGAGATCAAGATGAATCAAGCTTCCCTAATCACCAACTGTAGGGTGTCAGTCTGGGTGTTTTGTTGAAAAGAGGGGCTTGCTGTAGCAGTTCAAATAACTGAATCCTTTGTCTATCTGGTAGCTAACAATTTCATATTTTTGGAACAGTGTATTAAATATGACTTTGATTTTGGAATAAGTCTGCTTGAAAGACAAGCTGTACATATTATTAAATGTAACAGCCCTCCCCCTTTTTTTCTTGACTATTTCAGTAGAGTGTATAACCTTACTAAAATGTGTTTCACTTTTCACCTAGGGTAGAAGTATGAGGATATAAGTCATTCTTTTTTTTTTTGAAGATGTAAATCATTCTAAGCGGTGCAGATGTAGTCCACAATAGCATAAACAGAACAATGAGAGATCTTTTCTGATATTTGTATGGGTACTAATCCATTTAAATATAACTAATCGTAATATTTGTAAAAGGTAATAGATGAAATATTTAAGGAAATGTAAAAGAATCAAAATCCTTTTCTCTCTTTTGTTCACTAGCAACTTTTTAACTGTCAGTCTCTACACAAACTGAGTTTGCCAGACAATGATTTAACAACGTTACCAGCATCCATTGCAAATCTTATTAATCTCAGGGAACTAGATGTCAGCAAAAATGGTAAGATTTTTTTCCCCTAAATTTTTGTATTTGGGAATATGTTTAATTAAGATTTCTGTTGTTTTCACAAATAAAATATAAAAAGTTTTTTTTCATTTTAAAGATTTTACAACCTGTTTTATATCAATCAGTAAATTTTAATGTTAGTCTTAGCTTAAAATTTGTTTTATAAGTATAAAAACTATGATAAAGTAGGCAGAAAATGAGTGTAAGTTTTTTTTATGTTGTTAACTGTAGTAATCATGTTGTGTAATAGACCTCTTCAACTTGTTTTTCCTAATTTAAAGTTTCTACCCTTTTATCTGTAAATCCTAATACTCCACAGCCCACAACCCTCCTCCAGCCCCTGATAACTACTGTTTTACTCTCTGCCTCTGTGAGTTTGTCTTTTTAAGATTACATTTGAAAATGAGATCATGTAGTTTTGACTTTCTGTTCCTAATTTACTTAATTTAATGAAATGTGCTTTAGGTTTTCCATGTTGTCACAAATGACAGGATTTCCTTCTTTTTCAAGTTTGAATAGTACTTTGTTGTGTATATATATGCCATATTTTCTTTATTCACTCATCTGTTGATGGACGCTTAGGTCAATTCTATATCTTAGGTATAGAACATAAGTTGTTCTGCAGATGTTTCTCTTTCTCTTCCCTCCTTCATAAATACAATGCAAGTGCTACTACTGAGCTGTGCACCGCCCCAACCCTCTCAAATACTTCTTAGATATGCTAATGTAATTTTCTTTGGATATTTACCCAATACTACCATAGTTAGTACTGGTATATATATACAAAAAAAATTCATTTTGAGGAGACTCTATTATTTTCTGTAATGGTTATATTAAATTATGTCCCCACCAACAGTATGTGGGAGTTCCCATTTTTTTAATCCTCATCAACAATTTTTTTCTTTCCATTACTGGGGATTGAGCAAGGGCTAGGTGAGTGCTCTACCACTGAGCTATACCTCTAGCCCTCTGTTGTCTTTTTGATAATAGCATTCTAACATGTGTAAAGTATATGTCACTGGGGATTTCATTTGCATTTTTTGATGATTCATAATGTTGAACATTTTTTCATATTCCTGTTGGCCAATTGTGTGTCATCTTTTGAGAAATGTCTGTGTAAGTCCTTTACCATTTTAAAATCAAGTTGTTTGCTTGCTATTGATTTGTTTGAATTCTTTACATATTTTGGATATTAACCCTTTATTTAAGACAAAAAACTTGTCCAGACCCTTGCCAAACTCCAGAGCATAATGAATCTTTCCCCTTATGTCATCTTTTCATAACTCTGTAGTTTGATTTAAGCCACTAATCCATTTTGAGTTGAGTTTTACATATTTTGTAAAATAAGGGCCTAATTTCCTTCCACATGGGGATATCCACTTCTCTTAATGCTTTTGAAGAGACTGTCTTTTCCCCATTTTGTGTCTTTTGGTCCTTGGTAAAAATTGAGTTGCCCATAAAGTCATGAATTTATCTCTGAACTCTTTATTTTGTTTGATTGGTCTTTGTCTGTTCTTGTGCTAGCACTACAATGCTTTAGTTACTGCAGTTTTGTGGTATATTTTTAAGTTTGGGAGTGTGATTTCTGAAGTCCTGTTCTTCTTAATCAACATTGCATTTGCTTTTCAGGGTCTTTTGTGAAAAATGTTATTGGAATTTTAATAGTGATTGCATTGAATGTGTAGAACAATTTGGATAGTGTGGACATTCTTGATTCAAGGTCAAGAATGTTGATTCATCCAATCTATGAACATGGGATGTCTTCTACATTTGTTGGTGCTTCCTTAATTTCTTTCATTGTGTTTTATAGTTTTATTAGTGGTTTTGTGGTTTTCAGTGGATGGGTCTTTCATCTCTTTGATGAAATGTATTCCTAAGGTTTTTTTTTGTTTTTGTTTTTGTTTTTTACGGTAGCTGTGTTTGTTAACCTTACTGTGACCAAAATACCTGACGAAAACAGCTTAGAGGAGAAAAAATTTATTGTGGGTTCACAGTTTTAGCGGTTCAGTCCATGGTTGACCAACTTAATTGCTTTGGATTCAAGTTGAGGCAGAACATCATGGCAGAAGGGCATGGTGGAGGAAAGATGCTCATGGAAGCTGGGAAGGGGAGAGAGAGAGAAGGAGAAAGGGAGTGTGTGAGCATGTGCAAGCATGGGAACACACGTGTTCGTGAGCAAGAGACTGTGCTAGAAGCTAGGGACAGGATATGATGCCCAGTGTCACACTGTGGTAACCTACTTCCTCTGTCTGTGCCCCCCCGACCCCGAACAGTTATCACCCAGTAGTTTGTTCAAACTATTAATTCATCAAATGGATTAATCCACTGAAGAGGTTACAGTTGTCATAAATCTTTTCTTCTCTGAACATTCCTGCATTGCCTAACACATGAGCTTTTCTGGGGACATTAAAGACCCAAATCATAACAGTAGCTATTATAATTGGATTATTAATTTCTTTCTTTGGATAGATTGTTGTTAATATATATAATTACTACAGATTTTTGTATGTTGTCTTTGTATCCTGCAACTTTACTGGATTTGTTCTAACAGTTTTATTGTGGAGTTGTTAGATCTTTCTATGTATAAGAGCATGTGTGTCATCTTCAAAAAAGGACAATTAAACTTTTTGCATTTCAATTTGGATGCTTTTTATTTTGTTTTCTTGCCTGATTATCCTGAGTGGGACTTTCAGTGTAGTCGTGTGTTGCTTGATGACAGGGATATGTGCTAAGAAATATGTCATTAGGTGATTTTGTCATTGTGTTAACACCATGGAGTGTACTTAACACAGACTTAAATGATATAGGTCAATGGCTTAATATGGTCTCTTGATGTGATTAAGAGACAGTAAACATGAGATGTCTGAGGCTACTGCCTGAATATCAATACAGTAAACTTTATTTTTTAATAAGTAGGAAGAAGGGCTTATAATACTATGGAATCACTGTTGTGTTTGTAGTCCATTGTTATCCAACATTTTCAGGTGCATGACTATAATATGTTGAATAGAAATGGCAACAGTGGGCAGCCTCATCTTGTTGCTGATCTTAGAAGAAAAGCTTTCAGCTTTCACAATTGAATATGTGTTAGCTGTGAGTTTAACCTTTATGGCCTTTGTTGTGTTGACATAACATTCTTTCTATACCTAATTTGTTGAGAGTTTTTATTATGAAAGGATGTTGAATTTTGTCAACTGTTTTTTTCTGTCTATTGAAAATGTTTTTTCCCTTCATTCTGTTAATGTAGTATACATTACATTTATAGTTTTGCAAATGTTGAAATTATTACATGAGTAAACAGTCTTGTTTCATTTGATAATACATTGAAGAATATATGGAAAATAGAAGTTAGCTTTTGAAAAATGAACATGTCTTTCTTTTATAATTAAAAAATGAAATCATATCATATAAGGATATATTTTAAATGCTACTCTGCCCAAAGAGATGACTTTCAGTAAGCACTAAATACTAAGATATATTCAAATAATTCTAACTTTTGGAGAAAATCTTTATAAACAAGTTCCATCAAGTTAATACAGTAGTACAGTGAATACAAAGTAATCTGAAAGTAATCCTTCCTGTATCATTTCTGTTGAATTTCAGGACTTATTTACCAGTCATTTTAGTACTGATTAAAATAATCATAGTCATTCTAGTTTTACAGTTAACAGTTAACTTTGGCAAGTCAGTTAACCAGAGTCTGTCTACACACACACACACACACACACACACACACACACACAGTAAAAACAAAACCAAACAAAACAAAAAAACCAAAACTGTACTGTGTGCATTCATTTGCTAAATCCTAGTTAATACAAATCAATTAAATTGTATGTTTTGTAGAAAAATGATCATATCAGCACATCTGTTTTAAGAAATCCATTGTAAGGGTTTATGATTAATCATTAACTTTAGGTGAAGTTTATAGTGGCTCATACCCAAGGTTTTCAGTTCTCAATTTCTAATAGGTTTTAGCTTTAAAGATAATATTTGATTTCAGCTTTTGTTATTGAGTCATTTAACTTTGAGGCTAAAATATTTCTGTTGCATATGGAAAACTGTTTTTAATTTATAATTTTATTTATATTTGATTAATTCATAGTGATGTATTTGTCTTTTTCTACTCTATTTTAAAAATATCATATTCAAGTACAATACCTTTATAAAAATTGGAAAAATGCCCATGAGTTTATCAGTTGTTTGTATTATGCTGCATTTGCTTTATTTCTCTTTTTTTGGTGTGTATTTTTAAAATGTGTTTAGGAAAAAAGATAAGACATGTTGTTGCTTATGTAAAATTTCTTTTTAGCTAAACCTATTTAAATTGCAGGTACCACAAACTTCATCAATAGATGTATGCATCTCCCAAGAACAAGGAAATCCTTTCTTATAGCCTTTGTATCATTCTCACTCTCAGGAAATTTGACATCACTTTTTTTGTTGTTGCTCTTTTTAGCTCTCTTGCCGCATTTTTCTCCCTTTCAAGTTAGAGATTACATGTAGTGTTTAGTTGTTGCATCTTTTTGGTCTTTAAAATCAGGAAAATTTATCCATCTTTTTCATGACATTGAAACTTTTTAAGAACTCAGGCCAGTTGGTGTGTGTGTAATATTTCCCCCTCATAATTTTATTTAGGATTAATAAATGTTGCTGTTTGAAACTTCTTACGGGTAGTGTGAAAAATTTTTGTTTCTATCCCTGGTGCTTAATACAGTGCCAAGTATTGCTTGATAAATCTCAAAGTAAATAAACTTAATGTATTGAAATCATGCCTCTGCATATGTTAGTAAGGTAATTCAAGCTAAAGCGTTAGAGAACTTAGGAATTATTGTGACTTTAGAAGCCCTCAAGTCTCCTATTCTATCACAGGAGTTATCTTTTCAACTTTTCCATGTTTTTAAATAGAGATGTTAAAGTATAAGGAAAGAGACTCAAGATAATCAGAATATTAAACTGTATGCATCTGGAAGTGTACATACCTAGTGAATTTTGTTACCAGTGTTAATAATATGGAAATATTTCTTGTCTCAATAATAAAAATGCTTGTACATATACTAACTAAAAACTCAGTAATTCCAGGATTATTATTCTAAACACGAATGGTGAAATTATGGCTAAACCCTGGCCTTATAGCACCCCAAATTAATATACTAGACTTCCATACAACTTTGTAAAGAATTCCATGTTTTACAGACCTAATAAATGGCTACAGTGTATCTTTTTTAACTTTCTAGTTTTAGTATTCCTTGTTGCTAATACTGAAAGCCTACTTTAAATGATTCATTCAGCTCATTAGTGTTTTTGAGTAGTTGGAAATACTTTTTATATGATCAAAAGATTCAGAATAAATACATAGGTATTCTGCCTAAAGAATGACATTAGTGGGTTTAGGATGCGGCGGTGACCGGGGAGGAAGGTCAAATTAACATCTTCAACAGTGAGAGGAGGCTACCATCCGCCATTTGCCTGTTTGCCTGCCTCTGGCCTGCCCATCGCCTGCCTTTCATCTACACATTACCCGCCAACCGAGGTTCACCTGCCAGTCATCCACTAGTATCCTGCAGACTGCCCACAGATTGTCAGTGGATCAACGACTGCCTGCTGTTCCCGGGAATCCACCATCACAGTACCTGCAGGTTTGGTTACGCATGACTGCCGCCATTTTGAGAAAACAGCCAGAAACTCTAGGACCCCCAACTCAACTGACCACACCTTGCCTCCAGGACCCCTAGCCTGACTGACTGCACCCCACCTCCAGGGGCCCCGGTCTGACCGATGGACTGGACCCCACACAGACTGGGCACCCACTGCCCTGCACTGCATCTCCCCATTTGCCAACATGTTTGGAAGCCAGGGCAGCCACCTTGGGTTATCCTGGAAGTGGAAACTGTCATTAGGTAGGACAAATCCCATCCTGAGACTCCTGCTGTCTGGAAGCTCATTGTCAGGTACCTCTCATGCCTCAGGCTACTGAAGACTGGGAGGTTTGAATAGTATATGACAGTTATAGTGTAGATTTTTTTCTCCTTTGTGAACATTTTTAAATTTTTATTTCTTTATTTTTCTTGCTCTCTATTTTCCTTTTGTTTACCTGGTTCCTCAGAGTCTCTTTCTCCCTTTTCTCATGCTAACAACCAACTTCTTTTGACTATACTTTCACTCTTCCTATGATCTAGAACGTCTTCATATTCTTTTTTTTATCCAATTAACAGTTACATCCTACACCCCTCCCCATTCTCTTTGTCCTCAATTTGAAACTGCAGTCCTCATTGCAAATCTATTTGTTATACTGTAGAAAGTGATTGAACTCATCCTCTCTATTTATTAACAATTTCTATGAAGATATTGTTAACATCTTCATAGGGGCTATTTGGTTTACGGCTGCATATTGTTTGTACTGGATGTTGCTAATATTGATCTTTCCCTTAAAGAAGAGGTTTTGGGAAATTGCAGGGTCGCTATAAGCCTAAAGAGCTGAAACTGCAATAACCCAGATCTGCATTGCTGGAGGGGTAGATACATGAAATACATGAAAAAAACAAGAGAAGAAAATGTTCCAAACAAACCAAGATTCATACTAATAGAGTCTAATGACAGCATGGTAGAAGAAATGTCAGAAAAGGAGTTCAGAATATACATGATTAAAATGATTCACGAAGCAAAGGATGAGATAAGAGAGCAAACGCAGGCAGTGATCGATCATTCCAGAAGCAGTTGAAGGAGCAACTACAGGAAGCAAAAGATCACCTAAACAAAGAGAGAGATTCTGAAAAAGAACCAAACAGAAATCCTTGAGATAAAGGAAACAATAAACCAAATGAAAAACTCAATGGAAAGCATCACCAACAGATTAGATCACTTGGAAGACAGAACCTCAGACAATGAAAATAAAGTTGCCCAAACTGAGAAGATGGTAAGAGATCATGAATGGAACCTCCAAGAATTATGGGACAATATAAAAAGACCAAATTTAAGAATTATCAGGGGGCTGGGGATATAGCTCAGTTGGTAGAGTGCTTGCCTTGCAAGCACAAGGCCCTGGGTTCAATCCCCAGCACCGCAAAAAAAAAAAAAAAAAAGGAATTATCAGGATTGATGAAGTCACAAAGATACAAACCAAAGGAATGAACAACCTATTCAATAAAATAATATCAGAAAATTCTCAAACCTGAAGAATGAAATGGAAATTCAACTACAAGAGGTTTACAGAACACCAAATGCACAAAATTATAGCAGATCCACACCAAGACACATTATAATGAAAATGCCTAATATACAAAATAAAGATAGGACTTTAAAGGCTGTGAGAGAAAAAAAACAGATTACATATAGGGGGAAATCAATACAGATATCAGCAGATTTCTCAGCCCAGACCCTAAAAGCTAGAGGAGCCTGGAACAATACATTTCAAGCTCTGAAAGAACATGGCTGCCAACCAAGAATCCTATCCAGCAAAGCTAACCTTCAGATTTGAAGACGAAATAAAATCCTTCCATGACAAACAAAAGTTAAAGGAATTTACACATAGAAAGCCTGTGCTACAGAACATTCTCAGCAAGATATTCCGTGAGGAAGAAGTGAAAAACAACAATGTAAGACAGCAAAGGGAGAAACTACCCTAAAGGAAAAGTCAATCAAAGGAGAAGCCAAGTCAATTTAAAAACCAAAACTAAGTCAAAATGTCTGGGAATACAAATCATATCTCAGTAATAACCCTGAACGTTAATGGCCTAAACTCGTCAGTCAAAAGACATACACTGGCAGATTGGATTAAAAAGAAAGACCCAACAATATCCTGCCTTCAAAAGATGCATCTTATAGAAAAGGACATCCACAGACTAAAGGTGAAAGGATGGGGAAAAACCTACCACACACATGGACTCAGTAAAAAAGTGGGGGTTTTCATCCTTGTATCAGATAAAGTGGACTTCAAGCCAATGTGAGAAGGGATAGAGAAGGTCACTTCATACTGCTTAAGGGAACCTAGAAGACATAACGATCATAAGAATTTATGCCCCAAACAATGGCCCATCCATGTACATCGAACAAATCCTTCTCAATTCCAGGAATTAAATAGACCACAACACAATAATTCTGGGTGACTTTAACATACCACTGTCACCACTGGATAGATCTTCCAAACAAAAACTAAAACAAAGAAACCATAGAACTCAATAACACAATCAATAACTGTCTAACAGACATGTATAGAATATTCCATCCATCAACGAACAAATACACTTTATTCTCCATAGCACATGGCTGCTTCTCTAAAATAGACCATATGTTATGCCACAAAGCAGCCCTTAGTAAATGCAAAAAAAATAGGGATACTACCTTGTATTCCATCGGATCATAATGGAATGAAATTAGAAATCAATGACAAAATAAAAAACAGAAACTACTCCAACACCTGGAGACTAAATAATATGCTATTGAATGAAGCATGGATAACAGAAAACATCAGGGAAGAGTTAAAAAAATTCTCAGAGGTAAATGAGAATGATGATACAACATACCAAAATCTCTGGGACACTATGAAAGCAGTACTAAGAGGAAAATTCATTGCATTGAGCGCATTCAAGAAAAGAATAAAAAGTCAGTGACTACACGACCTAACATTACATCTCAAAGCCCTAGAAAAAGAACAAAACAATACCAAAAGTAGTAGAAGACAGGAAGTAACTAAAATCATAGCTGAAATCAATGAAATTGAAACAAAAGAAACAATTAAAAAAATTGACAAAACAGAAAGTTGGTTCTTTGAAAAAGTAAACAAAATAGATAAACCCTTACCCACACTAACAAAGAGAAGGAGTGAGAAAACTCAAATTACTAAAATTCGTGATGAAAAGGAAATATTATGACAGACACCATTGAAATACAAAACATAATAAAACACTACCTTAAAAATCTATATTCCAACAAAATAGAAAATCCCAAAGACATTGACAAATTTCTAGAGACATATGATTCTCCCAAACTGAACCAGGAGGACATACACAATTTAAACAGATCATTTTCAAGTAAAGAAATAGAAGAAGCCATCAAAAGCCTACCAACCAAGAAAACCCTGGGACCAGATGGATTCTCAGCTGAGTTCTATAAGACCTTCAAAGAAGAACTTACACCAGTACTCCTAAATGTATTTCATGAAATAGAAAAGGATGGCACCCTTCCAAATTCATTCTATGAAGCTAGTATCACACTGATACCAAAACCAGACAAAGACACATCTAGGAAAGAAAACTTTAGACCAATATCTCTGATGAATATAGACACAGTAGTCCTTAACAAAATTCTGGCAAATCGCTTAGAAAAACATATTAAGAAGATAGTGCACCACGATCAAGTGGAGTTTATTATCCCAGGGATGCAAGGTTGACTCAACATCTGGAAATCAATAAATGTAATTTATCACATCAATAGACTTAAGGTTAAGAATCATATGATTATTTCAGTAGATGTGGAGAGAGCATTTGACAAAATACAACACCCCTTCATACTCAAAACACTAGAAAAAATAGGGATGGTAGGAACATACCTCAACATTGTAAAGGCTATTTTTGCTAAGCCCACTGCCAACATCATTCTTAATGGAGAAAAACGGAAGGCATTCCCTTTAAAAACTGGAACAAAACAGGCATGCCCACTGTCACCACTTCTATTCAACACTGTGCTTGAAATACTAGCTACAGCAATTAGACCACAGAAATTAAAGGAATACAAATACGAAAAGAAGAACTCAAGCTGTCGCTATTTGCCAATGACATGATCCTATATTTAGAGGATCCAAAAAACTCCACCAGGAAACTTTGAGATCTGATTAATGAATTCAGCAAAATAGCAGGATATAAAATAAACACACATAAATCAAATGCATTTATATAAATGAGTGATGAATCATCTGAAAGTGAAATGAGGAAAACAACTCCATTCACAATAACCTCAAAAAAATAAAATACTTGGGACTCAATCTAACAAAAGAGGTGAAATACCTCTACATTGAAAACTACAGAACATTAAAGAAAGAAATTGAGGAAGACCTTAGAAGATGGAAAAATCTCCCACATTCTTGGATAGGTAGAATTAATATAATCAAAATGACCATACTTCCAAAGTTGCTATACAAATTTAATGCAATTCCAATAAAAATTCCAATGATGTTCCTCATAGAAACAGAAAATGCAATCATGAAATGCATCTGAAAGAACAAAAGACCCAGAATAGCCAGAGCAATCCTGGGCAGGAGGAATGATGCAGGAGGTATCACAATACCAGACCTTAAACTCTACTTTAGAGCAATAGTAACAGAACGGCATGATGTTGGCACCAAAATAGACAGACCAATGGCACAGAATAGAAGACACGGAGACAAACCCACATAAGTACAGTTATCTCATACTAGACAAAGGTGCCAAAAATATGCAATGGAGAAAAGAAAGCCTCTTCAAGAAATGGTGCTGGCAAAACTTGAAATCCATATGCAGTAAAATGAAATTAAACCTGTATTTCTCACTCTGTACAAAACTCAAAATGGATCAAGGATCTAGGAATTAGACCTGGACCCTTCACCAAACAGAAGAAAAAGTAGGCCTGAATCTTCATGTGGCTTAGGACCACACTTCCTTAACATGACCCCCAGAACACAAGAAATAAAAGGAAGAATCAATAAATGGGACAGATTCAAACTGAAAAGATTTTTCTCAGCAAAAGAAACAATCAATAATGTGAAAAGAGAGCCTACAGAGTGAGAAAAGATCTTTTTCACACACACTTCAGACAGAGCACTGATCTCCAAAATTTATAAAGAACTTAGAAAACTTTATACCAAAAATACAAAGAACCCAATCAATAAATGGGCTAAGGAACTGGGAGGACACTTCACAGAAGATGATATACAAGTGATCAACAAATATATGAAGAAGTGCTTATCATCTTTAGTAATTAGAGAAATGCAAATTAAAACCACCCTAAGATTTCATCTAATTCCAATTAGAATGGCTATTATCAGGAACACAAGCAATAATAAGTGTTGGCATGGATGTGGGGAAAAAGGCACAGTCATACATTGCTGGTGGAGTTTCCAGTTGGTGCAACCACTCTGGAAAGCAGTATGGAGATTCCTCAAAAAACTTGGAATGGACCCATCATTTGACCCAGCTGTCCCAATCCTCGGTTTATACCTAAAGGATTTAAAATCAGCAATGTACAGTGATGCAGCCACATCGATATTCATAGCTCAACTCCCAATAGCTAGATTGTGTAACCAACCTAGGTGCCCTTCAATTGATGAATGGATAAAGAAACTGTGGTATGTATACACAATGGAATATTAGTCAGTCATAAAGAAGAATAAAATTATGGCATTTGCAGGTAAATGGATGGAGTTGGAGAATATCATGTTAGGTGAAATAGGCCAATCCCAAAAAACCAAAGGCCAAATGTTTTCTCTGATAAGCGAATGGTGATACATAATGGACGGGGGGATTGGTGGCGGGGTGGCAGACAAGAGAAGAATAGAGGAACTATCAATGGTGTAGAGAAAAATGGGACAGGAGGGGGTGGGTGAAGGAAAGATAGTAGACTGACATAGACAGTATTACCCTATCTATATGTAAGATTATGAGTCATGTGAATCTGCGTTGTTAAAAAAAAGATATATTACCTGCTGTATAATTATATCAAAATGGGTTCTACTGTCATGTATAATTAAAAAGAACCAATAAATAATAACAATAAAAAATAGAAGTCTTGTCCCTGTTAGCATTCTCCACAGCTGCCCAACTCTGCTTCCTCTATCACAGCCCTAGACAATCACCGAATTTACTTTTATCTATTGGTTAACCTATTTTGGACGCTTCATGTAAATGGAATAAAATGTCAATATGTGGTCAAAAAAAAAAAAAGAATGACATTAGTATTTGCTACCAATAAAATCTTGCAAATTATTTTGACTAAAAATTAAATGGATTTATTCTTTCCATACTATTGCTTATAATGCCTTGCCTTTTCTTGTTCCTTGTAATTTTTCTTCGTTTTTATCTTTAACTGATGCCTAGATGAAACTGTACTTCATTGTTAGTGAACAAAGATAGCTGAGGAGAGACAAGAATTAACTCATGGCTGGGGCCGTAGCTCATTGGTAGAGTCCTTGATTTACATATGTGAGGCACTGCATTCCATCCTCAGTACCGCATAAAAATAAGTAAATAAAGATATTGTGTCCATCTATGACTAAAAAATATTTTTTAAAAAAGAACTCATTTTACTTTTGGAGAACTAATTTCATCAACCTGTAATATTTAACCCTAACATATACACCTTTGTAAGTCTATTTTATTAAAAACAAGAATATAGTATGCATTTTACTGTAAGAAATCTGGCTGTAAGAAATCTGAATTTTTTAGCTGGCCGTTTGTTTTTTCCTGTACTGGGAGTTGAACTAGGGCCTCCCTTATAGTTGGCAAGCCCTCTACTACAAATGTGTATTCCTAGCCCTTTATATTTTATTTTGAGACAGGGTCTTTTTGCTTATTTGCTGAGATTGGCCCAGAACTTGTAATCCTCCTGCTTCAGCCTCTAGAGTGTATAGGATTACAGGTGTCTGCCTGGCTGTTAGTTGGAATTTGCAGTTAGATAATAAATTGCTTAAAAGAAAGATTAGTTATGTTAAGTGAACATAGTGTTCTTCATAGTTTGAAGTTATTAAAATGTTCTTCATAGTTTGAAGTTAATAAAATTTATTTAGTATTCACATTACTGCTATTGATATGGATGGATAAGAGTTTCTTATATTTCAAATAAGAAAATTAAGATACTATCCATTTTTTCTCTGTTCTAACATTTGATCATATTAAATCTTGCATTAGATATATAATCTTACAACTAATTTTTGGTGTTTTCTGCTTTTAGGTGTTTATATCAGTTTTAGTCAAGGAATATTCAAATATATCTTAATATATCAGGTACAATTTTGAGATTCATTAGCTGTTATGCCCTTTTTGGAAGGAGCCAGGAAACATTGTGGCATATTTTATTAATAATAGTTTCAGCAAGCTGTATGTATTTTAAAACATTTGCATTTGAATTTTGGCATTTAGATTGTCAGGGTTTCTGATCTTTTATATGGTTCTTCTGTGGTTTTCAATTGGTCAGATGGTGTGGTTTAATCATTTAAAACACTTACTTAGGGATAAAAAGGTATGTGCTTTTTTCTTTGCTTTTGTTTATTGGTCGTATTTTAATGTTGAGGAATTAATCTAAGTCTTTATTACTGCATCTGTAATATTGTCACAATTGCCACATTGTTAAAAAAAATTATATTGTGTTGGGTCCAAATAACCTATGTTATAGAGAAGTCTAATAGGTATGATGATTAAAACATTCTGTCAAAGTCGTTTTTTTTTGATAGAGAAAGTTGGTGGGGAGGGGAGATAAAAGTTGACTAATGTAGTTGTTAATTCTCTTATGAACACACTGAGTAAAAAGATAGAAATTGTAAGATCAACCAACTAGATCTATCTTTTAACCTTTAACTGTTTATTTTTTAAATCATTACAGTAAGCTGATATCCACTTGTCTTCCTACATGTACTCTACATAGGAAGTGGTACATTTTCTCCTTAAAGGTAGTAGCACACATTTTCCTAGCCAACCTAAACAACATGCTAATGGGTTGAGATGCAAGGCAAACCCTCACTCTTCTCTTCATAGTAATTTGAACTTGGGATGAGAAAGGCAGGTTTTGCTGACACATTTCACTTGCTAACTTTATTTCTGGCTCTTTAATTCAGTGCAGTATTTATCATCTTTTAAGTACATACATGCCTACAAACATCTACCCCAGGTTTGAAGAGATCTGTTAAATACATTTGTGTGTTTTTATTGTAGATCTCTCTTTCTAATGTAGGAATAGTGACGAGATTAATCAAGGCCTTTCTTTTTAATTGAGTCTAAGAGCCCAGAAAGAGTGACTTGTAAGTTTGTAGGCAAGCAGAAGGTAATTCTTTGAACCTGAGGAAATCTAATGACTGGAAACAAGGGCATGAATGTGAAAAGAAAAGCCCAAAGAATGAGCCCTGGTTTTACCCCAGCCTCAAGAGATCTGAAGAATAGGAGAAAGGTACAAAAGACATTGAGAAAAGATACTACTGAGGGAGAAAGAAAATGTTTGTTTTCCTTACTGTATTTTAATTTTTCGTAAAGGGGACTTTGTCATCATATTTATAGTTCTTAGCGTAGTGTCTGATATTTTGTGTATGTTTGATACATATTTGCTGAGTAAGAGAGGAAAGATACTTGCAGTGGGTACCCCCCACTGCAGTAAACAAAATGTAATGGGCTTTTAAAAGTTCTTGTGTGGAATTAAGAAGGGGCACAAATTAGAGATACAGATTGAGAATCCAGAAGTGTATATGGTAGAAATTAAAGTTAAAGTAAACATCGAGCTAGCAATTTGCGTAAGTATTTCAAAGCTTCTGATTTAGGGGAACCAGTTAACTCTATCTAAAAGCTAGTGCTGATTTATAGTTAGTTAACTTCCTAGGCATTGGTTGATTACTTTGTGTAAACTATGTGTTATGGAACAAAGTATTTTAAAATATGAAAAATATATAGTATTCATTTGTATATGAAGATGAGATAAATATTAATTTTCATTAAACAATACTAAACTAATAAATACATTTTTAGTGAATATTATATTACAGGTTGAGCATCCCTACTCTGAAATTTGTATTTGAAGTGTTCCAAAATCTGGCTTTTTTTTTTTTTTTTTTATTAAATGAGTGCCAACATAATGCCACAAGTGGAAAATTCCACTTCAGACTGCATGTGATGGATTGCAGTCAAAGCATACAAAATTATTAAAAACATTATCTGAAATTACCTTCAGGCTATAGGTACAAGGTACATATGAAGTATAAATGAATTTCATATTTAGACTCTGGTTCCCTCCCCAAAACAACTCATTATGTACATGCAAATATTCCATTATCTGGGGAAAAAAGGCTGAAATCCAAAGAATTTTTGGTTCCTACCATTTCAGGTAAGTGATGCTCAACCTGTACTTTGACAGATTCTGTCTTAGATGTTGGAAATACAGAGATGAACAAGACAAAAGGGACCACTGCATTTACAACTTACTGTCTTTTTGTTTTTGTTTTTGTTTTTGGCGGGGGGTACTGGGGATTGAACCCAGAAGCACTTCACCACTGAGCCACATCCCCAGCCCTATTTTGTATTTTATTTAGATACAGGATCTCACTGAGTTGCTTCGGGCCTTGCTAAGTTGCTGAGGCTGGCTTTGAACTCGCGATCCTTCTGCCTCAGCCTCCCAAGTGCTGGGATTCCAGGCATGCGCCACTGCACCCTGCCAACTTACTGTTTTTGAGAGATTGAAATTCTTAGTTTTTTATACTACCTCAAATTATATATATGTTTTGTTTGTCCAAACACAGAGAAAAAACCATTAGCATAATTGTTCTCCTTTTGAGACTGACTTTCTCCTTAAAAACATGTATTTTATATGTAAAATCATGATTGTTTATTGAACTCAAATAAAAAATTAATGTTAACAATTGGATCTGGTTAATTTTTTGATATTTATTGTGGGAATATTCAAATATTTTAACATTCACCATTTTAGCAATTTAAATGTATGCATTTTGGTGCACTTTTGTTTCATCACCACCACTGTATAGTTATAGAATGTTGTAGTCATCTTAAAAGTAATTCCTGGACCCACTAACCAGTCACTCCCCATTCTAGTTCTTCTTAGTACCTTGTGACCATTTATCAGGTCACTTGTGTCTAAGGATTTGTTTATTCTGGATATTTCATATGAATTGAAACATGTATAATATATGGCCTTTATTTGTATGGCTGCTTTCTCCTCACATAGTGTTTTCAAGGTGCAACCATGTTGTACCATGTCTTAAAATGGTACAACATGTATAGCCATGAAATGTGGCTATACCACATTTCATTTATTCATTCTCTTTATCCATTCATTTGTTGATAGACATTGGATTATTTCTATTTTGGGCTACTGTAAATAATTCCATGAGCATTCATGTACAAGTTGTTGTTGGAACATGTTTTTAATTTTCTTGGATACACAGGAGTAGAATTGCTGGGTCATAGGGTAATTCTATGTTCAACATTTTGAGGAGCCTCCAAACCATTTTCCACAGCCATTTTCTTTTCCTTTCAGCAGTGTATATATGTAGATCCCAAGTTTTCCATGTCCTAGTCAGTGCTTGTTAATTTCACATAACTGCATTTAGTTGTCAAGTCTCTTAGACCTTTTCTCCTCTGAGTCGTTCCTAATATCACCTATGTTTCTTTTGAATATTATTGGCCATTTTTAAAATAGAAGTTACTTTATGTAGGGTTTGTTTGATGCTTGATTATGTTTAAATGTAAGGTTTTATGTTTTTGGCAAATATACATTGTTTCTCAGGGCATCTCAGACAAATTGTCATGTGATACTGATGTTAACTGGTGGTGCTAACTTTGAAAAATGTGTTAAGGTGGAACCTGTCAGATTCAACCAACTTTTCCTTTTATAATTGATAAGGGACTGGTGATATAACTCAGTTGGTAAAGTACTTGCCTTGCAAGCACCAGGTCCTGGGTTCAATCCTTAGCACCGCAGGGGAAAAAAAAAAAAAAAGAATATGATAAGTATCTTGTAGAAAGAATCTTTGAGACTATAATAATGTCCTGTTTATTTTTTTTTTCCACACAATTTTTGACATCTATTGGTGAGGGATTTTGTTCTGTTCTTCCCCACTTCCCCCAGTTTGGTACTGTTGGTGATTAAACCCAGGGTCTTGATCCACATGCTAAGCATACACACTGTTACTGAGCTAAACCCCCAGCCTATTGATGAGTTTTGATTGAAGGAGTTATTACTGTGGTTTGCTAGTTGGTGATTTTGCATTATTCATTTTTCATCTCCTGAAACTCTATACATGGCATTATGGTAAGCTTGCTTAGAATTATCTAGTGATGATGAATTTGAAATAGTCCTAAACTTAAAAAAGGGTGACAGCCCTATTGGATAATCATATTATGTTCGTGAAGGAATGAATCTTTTTTAATAAACATACTATATAAAATTCATTTTTGAAATTTTAAAAAAAGTTATTAATTAGCATTTCTTTGGTCAAGATTAGACCAGTGAGTGCTGTTTAAATTTGTCTCTGGACTAGTGGTAGTTTACCAGTTATTTGTTACCATACTTTTGCTGTGATAATTTTAGGAAATGAGTAGGTGCTTAGAATCTTTTACCAAAATTTGACACCATAATACTTATTTTGCGAATGCATTGGTTTATAACAGATTGGAAATTTTTAAAAACTTACTTACCTCTGGTTTATAAAACATTTGTTCTAAAAGGATACTCCAAGGGTTAGGAGATATAGCTCAGTGGCAGAGTGTCTTCCTGGCATGCATGAGGCCCTGAGTCCAATCTGCAACACTACCCCCCCAAAAAAAAACCACCCATAACTAGAAGCCCACTGTAAAGTTGAAATGTTTAGTAGATCTCTTGAATATATACATCATAGTGTGCAGAAATCATTACATTCCTTAAGCACTTATATTGAATGTGCTACTGGATTATGTGAAGGAAAAAGACTAAGAAAAGAGAGGAATGTAAAAAAGGGAAAAAGAAGAAAGATGCAGGAAAGAGAAAATGTGTTATGTTATGGGTGAACAGTATTACCTTCAGACATATCTGTGGGCATATGTGAGAGATTTTTCCAACTCTCATCTGCAGCTTTGTTTTCAGCTTTCTTTGTTTATGTATATGAGGGGCCAGTTCAGTTTGGATCCCATTGTTTATAAAACTATCCTTTATGTGAGAAAAACAGAATGAATGTTAAATGTGCATTTTGTGACCTTATCACATAGAGAAGGTACTAATTTTCAGTAGCACTAAGAGAAGGAAAATCAATTTAAGTAATTAGCAGTTATAAAGAGTCTAATGAAAGAAAGATGAACTAGAAAAGAGAAATTTTCGTGGAGGTGGTTCTATTTGGTTCTCATTGGTGGTGTCAAGTTCCTGCTTAGTTGGCAAATTATTCTCAGAATCTGCAAGGTTTATGTTAATTATTATTGTTTTGGTCTTTGTAATATATTCTTTTAATTTGATTATTATTTGTTTTTTAGGAATACAGGAGTTTCCAGAAAATATAAAAAATTGTAAAGTTTTGACTGTTGTGGAGGCCAGTGTAAACCCAATTTCTAAGTAAGTTATTCTCAGTGGAATTATAAGATTTAAAAAAAATTTTTTTTGAAGCACTAGTAGAATATTACTTAAATATTTTAATGGAAAATTTTTATCAATCTTAAAGCTATACAAAGGTTCAGTTTTAGAATAAAAAATGAAACCTTTTAACAGTCATTCTACATTTATATATTATGGATGTAAATTTGAGATCTAAAAAAGATAATACAAGTATTTTTAATTAAGATCTCACAGATCAGAAATGAAACTAGAATCTGCCAGGATCCCTCACTTTTCATACAGTGCCAAAATGTGTCTGCTTTGGAATCAGATGTGTGTGTGACACATTCAGACTTTAGAAAATAGTAAAAGAAACTAAAAGATCAAGAAGGCAAAATAACAAAAGAAACAAAATCTGTGTGATTGGTTGTGATGTATACCAGAGGTTATAAATGCACTTTTAGGATAGTAATGCCTGGCCCCAAAGTTGGTAAGTTTTACAAAAATGGAATGGTGAAGGTAGAGATGAAGTGAAGCATAGCTTAGTATATATCTACACTGAAAGTTGAAACCAGCTTTCATGAACTGTATTACTGTATTTCTTGGAAAGGTTTTCTAAACACACAGTTGCTTCACTTGGCATGTGAGGTAACTGAAAAATAAGACAAGTCAAAGTCTGTGTCTTAATGCATATGGATTTTATACTTGTTAAAATCCATGGCAAACACATAAAGTAGGATGTATATACACTTCATATGAAAATAATACTCTGACATCAAGTTCTAGATCTGTATCCTGTTTCATAAGCAAGAAGAAATAGAAAGTAATACATGTAGATTCTTACATGGCCTTAAAATACTCAGCTTTTTATATTATTTCTTCTTTGCTCATAGAATTCTAAACCTTAATTATTTAGGGGCTAAATGTTGAAAATCAAAATAATCTAAACCAGTGGTTTCCACTGGAGTCTGTTTTTACCCCAGGGGAACAGTTGGCAATTTTTGGAGACATTTTTTATTTTCACTGTGGGGATTGGGGTGTGCACACACATGCTCACTATTGGCATCTACTTGGTAGAATCCAGGAGTCACAGTTAAACATCCTACAGTGCACAAAGGCAGCTTTCTCACAGTAAAGCATTGTTCTGCTCAAATTTTCTCTGCCTAGGTTTTGAAACTCTAAGTCATTTGACTTGATGTTAGATAAGGTGAATTTGAAGGGTGCCTGCTGTTTTTGTGAAATTTTATGTTACAAAGACAAATATTATCTCACTTTCTCTTACCAAAGAGATGAAGTTACAAACATTGAAGCAGTCAAATTATTACAAAAGGCAAATCTTAATTTGAGGGTCACTAATAATAGTAAAAAGGTGACTATTTTCTGTTGAGAAAATGTCTTGATTATACAGATTCTTGTGCAGGCTGAAATTTTATATATGAAATTAATTTAAATTCTGATATATTTTATATAGGCTCCCTGATGGATTTTCTCAGCTGTTAAACCTAACCCAGTTATATCTGAATGATGCTTTCCTTGAATTTTTGCCAGCTAATTTTGGCAGGTAAATTACAGTTTCTTTTAAAAAATTTATTGTTAGCTTTTGTAGTTTGCAAAACTATAAGGTACTTCAGTAATAGCATGTTATAGTTTCATAGGCTTTTGTAATTGTTTCCAAGTATTGTGATTTTTTATTTTTTTATTTTTGCAGTACTGGGAATTAAACCCAAGGGTGCTGTACCTCTGAGCTATATCCCAGCCCTTTTTATTTTTTATTTTGAGACAGTCTTAGTAAGTTGTCAAGGCTGGTCTAGAACAGGCAATCCTCTTGTTTTAATATCCTGAGTACCAAATGTAATTATTATAGTTTCTTTGACTCTTATTATTTTCACTTCAAATTTATTTTCAGTGAGAGTTTAAAATAAAAATGTTTTTTTAAGGTGGTAAGAAACAGAAGGTTTTCTAGGGATAGTTTCTGTATATTTGAGATACTGAATGCTATATTCTTAGTATTTATTAACTTAAAAACTTTTAACAATTGATTTAGCTATTTCCTGTTGAATCAGTGTTTGAGAAAACAATATGTTTCTGGTTTAAACAGATGAGATAATGAATAATAGGTATCAAGTTATTTAATTTAAATTAATTACTGGAGAAAGTGTTAGCAAGCTAAACATTAATTTTGTAGTTGTCTTTTGTCTTAACACAATATACTTTTTAGATTCCTCTTCTGTATCTGGAATTTGCATCATTTAATCTGCTAATTTCCCCTATTTTATAGTTAATTGGATATTGCTGAATTGTCAGCAGATTTCTCTTCCTCCGTGTCCTTAAAGGTCCCTTATTTTTCTCTTCTCAGAGCTATACTCTAGAGTTGCATTATTGTTCTTAAAGAAACAGTTTTGTGGATATTTTTAGTGGTAGGCATGGAATATGTTCTAGATTGTTTACTTAGGAACAATCACTTTGTCCCTTTCAAAATATCTAATAGCCTTTTCCCCCACTGTTAATTCTGAACAGCAGAAATAGTCTTTTCTTTGTATTTTTTTATTCCCCTGTAAGATTGTATATTATTCTGCACATAGTAATTATGCAGTTAATATGGGTTGTTTTAAACTCTTCAAATATGGCATTATTATTAAATCCTTTGTTGTAGATATTTGACTTGTTCTTTGTTTTGCAGATTAACTAAACTTCAGATATTAGAACTTAGAGAAAACCAGTTAAAAATGTTGCCTAAGTAAGTAAAGGTGTTTTCCTTTTGAAAATTCAATTTAGAATTTTTAATCCATGTCCCTAAAAAGGGTTAGATTTTTATTATCTAAAATGTGAGTGAAAAAAAAGAATAAATTTTGAGTATAAGTTATTTTTAAAGACAAATTTGTGGTGCTCTCATTATTATAATTCCTGATGTTAAATTTCAAAATATGTCTGTTGGTGATTTCATAGCTCTCTGAGGCATAATCTTTTGTGTAACACAAAAGTCAAACAATAAGTTTGTAAGAAAACAAAAATTAAGTTCTTAAAGTCAACCAGAGTCCTAAATAGAGATCCAAGTTCTTACATTAGAGCCCATACATATCACTCATTTGAGAGATCGATCTGTATGGTCTTCATTGAAGCCTTGTAACTGTAAAACTTGACTGTCTGGCTTTCTTGACTGTCTGTTGTAAATTAGAAATTGGATGATTGACTCTATTATTGTAAGCTAACCTCAAGAAGAGTTTGCAGTCTAAGAGCAAATGAGAAGATAAAACTGTTTAGAAAAAAAGGTCTCAAAATGTGCTATATTCTTTGTTGATTTATTTTTAAAATTTCTTAAAACACCTTGAATACATTACTATATATCATACAAGGCTTGGCAAGCTATAGTCTATAATGAATTATGGCCCATTGTCCATAATTGCAAATAAAGTTTCGTTGGAACATAGCCACATTCATTAGTTTACTTATTACCTCTGGCTGATTTTGCTCTGTATTGGTATAGTTCAATAGTTGTGACAAAGACCTTATCACAGAGCCTAAAATATTATCTGGTCTTTTATAGAAAAAAAATTTCTTAACTATTATTAAAATAGGATCATTAGGACTTAATTGTTACTTTTTGAGGAGCATAACATCTTCAGTTATCCCAGGAGTTAGTTGCTGTGTTTACTCAGCTTTGATGGCATCATATTTATATCTGTTACAGTATTTGCCACATCATGTAATGTATCTGTTTTTTATATATGTCACTTTCTTCTTCCCTGACCAACATGTAAACATGCATGTGTATCTCTTCTTCTGTCCCACATGATTGTAAGTTGAGGACAGAGTTCATGTTTCTTTTTTTTTTTTTTCTTTTTCCCAAAATGGTAGTTTTAGATATTTGTTCAGTGCATGAATGAAGTTTCTAGTGATGGTTTTGACTGTAAATTAAAGTAAGAATTGTCATATTAAATTTTTTAAAGGTCTGTATATTTTACCAGTTTGGTACTGGCTTAGCTCAAAACTTGACTGCTTTCTAAGAGACCTGAATAACAGTATATAAATTGTTTACTGTTATAACTAAGCCTATAGTTAATGTGCATTATTAGCTTTCTGTCACTATGACAAAATACCTGAGATAAATAGCTTATAAGGTAGAAAGTTTTACTTTGGCTCAGGTTTCAGAGGTTTTGATGCATGATTGGTCTCATAGCTTTTGGGCCTGTGGTAAGGTAATACATTGTGGTGAGAGTGCATGGTAGAGCAAAGCTGCTCACCTCATGGTGTCTGGGAAGCAGAGAGAAAACAGGATGGGGTCAGGGTTCCAGTATCCCCTTGTGGCCTATACCCATAATCCCAGCTACTTGGGAAGCTGAGGTATGCTATCACAAATTCAAGGCTAGCCTGCGCAACTTAGACCTTGCCTGTCTCAAACAACAAAAGACAAGGCCAGGTACAGCTCAGTGTTAATGCTTGCAGAGCATTTTCAAGGCCCTGAGTTGGACATACTGTATGCCCAACAGGCATGCCACCAATAATCTGACTTCCTTCTACCAGGCCCACCTCCTAAAGGTTCTACTACCAGTTGTGCTGCAGGCTGAGGACCAAGCCTTCAACAGATGGGCCGTTGAGGGACGTTTAAGGTCCAAACACTTATAGTCTGATACCGTAGGTAATTCACTGATTTTAACTCCTTTTAGATATTCAAGTCAGGCTCTATCAATAAACTTGATGATATAATTCTTTCTTCCTTTTTAAGATAAATGATTAAAACCTTGAGACCTTAAAAAATATAAAAGAAGCTATAGTTTTAAATATTAGGAAAGTCACATGCATTCAAATTATGTGTCTGGACATTTTTATGATTAGAGATTTTAACAACAGGAAGACCTATAGTTTTACATATGTTGTTAAGTGCAACTTAACTGCTTAAAGAATTTGCAGAGCACTCTGCCAGAAATACAAAAAATGTTACGTTCTTCCTGTGGGATGGGAGAGAAGGTAAAAATGAGATAAATACAATGAATTTTAGAGGTAGATCCAGGAAATTTGAGGGATATTATTTCTATTTTCTCCTTGAATTAGTTAAGTCAGATCTTGTTCTAAAATGAAATTTTATTTCTGAGATAATTTGATTGATTCATTCATTTTTATGTTCATTCATTCATATAATGGATTGAGCCCAAGACCTTGCAGGCTAAGCAAGCAGTACCACTAAGTTCTAACTGACCCTCTGGTTTTTTTTTGGTTTTTGGTGATGCTGGAGATTGAACCCAGGACTTCATGCATGCTAGGCAAACACTTTACTATTGAGCCACATCTCCAGCCCCTGACTCTGTTTTTATTGTTGGTAGTGGTGTTGGTGTTTGTTTGTTTGAGACAGGCAAGATCTCACTGTGCTGCTGAGGCTGGCCTTGAACTTGTGATCGCCTGCCTCAGCCTCCCAAGTAACTGGGATTATGGACATGTGCTATGACAACCAGTTTATTTCTGAGGTGTTGTAGAAATAGAATCCAGGTTACCAGTATTAGCTACAGAGAGTTGAGGTGGAGATACTTTTTTGTTGTTGCAGTATATTTTTCTCTTTATTGTTAAATATCTGTATCATTCACATTTTCTTAAGTGTTTTTAATTTTTTTAGTTGTAGATGAACATGATACCCTTATTTAATTTATTTAGTTTATTTGGTGCTGAGGATCCAGCCCAGTGCCTAATACGTGCTAGGCAAGTGCTCTACCACTGAACCACAACCGCAGCCCCTCTAAATGTTCTAAAACTTAATTTTTCTTAGATGTTGTCTGTAATTCAGTTTTTCCAATGCTTTAACTTTTCATTTGTATACCCCTTTGGGAATATTGGCTTTATTTTTACAAATTGCCTCCATTGTTGTTACGTGTTCAGTTGCTACACATGAATTTTCTCATCATCATAATGTCGAAACAAGAAATGGATTATTTCGTTTTGTTCTTTCGGTATTCCCCCTTCCTCACAGTCCTCTTGACTTCTCTCAAAACTCCACCTGGAAGTAATTTGAACATACAAGCTTAATATCTTAGCATGTGTTTTTATACACATGGAGAAAAATCATGTAAATTCCTTTTGCTTTTTTATACTCTTCCCTTTGCTACAGTTTACTTCTAGCTTTTCCAGACAAAGAGATATATGAATAAGAAAAATAGCATTATAATACCTTAGAATAGGCTATTTCTAATAGCCTATTTCTCAAAGCTCCTAGAAATTTGAGAACATTTGGCATTGTGGGATGAATTGAATTAAAGGGGCAATGTTGAAAGAAAGGTTGGAGAAAATTAGCTTCAGTTTAGGCCATAACATAAATTATGATGTGTGGATTCTTATATTTTTTAAATTAAAAAGCTGAAAAAAATATTTGAACTAATTTTTAACATTAATTTTTGAGAGATGAGAAATATTTTGTTGTTTTTTTTCATAATTTAAGATGCCTTTGTGCTTCAAATGAGGTTCATTTCTAAAATATTAGTATATGAATGTATAACATTAATGATAGCAGAAATATAGTTGTTATATTGTTTTGTCATATCCTACTAAGTTATTAATGTGAAGCTGCTTATTGGTAGTTTGGAGCATCTCAATATATTAAGTAATGGGTTTTTCTAAAAATAGCAATTTAAGAGCATAAATGCACATGTGAATTCATTTGTAGTTACTTTCAAAAGGTACCTCTGTGGAAGGAAATGTAAAAGTAAACAGTTTATTTCATCACAAAACCAGTTTGGACATTTTTCTAGCTTGTAGTTGGTGAGAAGTGTTGTTAAGTGGGAAGTTAAAGAATGGTATATTATTGCTTTAAAATAATCTAGCAATTCTAAAATTCAAAAGCTATATTTTAAATTTATTGGATTTAGCTTGAACATGTGAGGGACAATATAACATTCTTAGCATTTTGAAAACTAATTTTCAGAGTTAGTTATCTTAAAGTTTTAGAAACATATGACCAGTCTTGAAAAAGACTTGTTGAAATTACTTAGTAAATGAATATGTATTTGCCAAATACTGATATGCACACATGCGCGTGCGCGCACACACACACACACACACACACAAACACTATATGAAAATATTTTCTGTTAAAAAATGAAAATCCATTATTCATTTTCTGACCTGTGATTTTAAATTCATGGCAGTTGCTTCTTAAGAATAGAAATTAAGACTGATGAAATGCCAAAATTAGAGAATAATCAGTAAATTCATTGTATCTAGAAAATACTGACTTATTGTTTTAGAAACAACATTTTTGTCAACATATGAGAAAGCTTGTGCTTCATTACATAAGTATGTGTTGACTTTGAAGTTTGAAAGCTTCCATGTAATTGATATTTTCCTATAGTTAATTCTTTATTACTCCATTGTGAATAGAACCATGAATAGACTGACCCAGCTGGAAAGACTGGATTTGGGAAGTAATGAATTCACAGAAGTGGTAAGTTCTCAGTAATCTCATTCTCTGTAAGCTTTATATTGTGATCAAGGGCAAAATGTAAAAATTCAGGTATTTCTCTTAAAAATTGAATAAAGGTATACATTTTTTGAGGTATAAGATATGAAAGTTCTGCAGGGCATGTGTGTGGCATAACTTGTAATCCCAGTGACTTGAGGCTGAGGCAGGAGGATCAGTTAGCAGGACTCTGTCTCAAAAAAATGAAAGGACTGGGGTTATAGCTCAATGGTAGTGCTTATCTAGCATATGCAGAGTCCTGGTTTCAGTCCATAGTCCAGGGGACAGGGGATAGAAGGATAAATATGGAAGTTTTTAATTTGAACTTTCCAGATATGTAGAAGAGTCTGAAAAAAGTAAGGCTAAAATATGAAATTAATGAGAGGTCCATGGAAGAGATAGCCAAAAGTTTTTAGCATAGGAAGCAGAAAATTTAAGAGATTTTAAGGGGAAAAATCATTCTCAAATACAGCAGCAGTAATGTTGTTTTGAGTCAAAAATAATTCCCCTGGGATGTTGCTTATGAATTTGGTTAATGATAAGGTACTTCTCTATAGTTTTGCATAAAGGCTCTAAAAGGAAAGTTACTGAATGAAACAGATGTTATTTTTGAGTTTGTATTGAGACCTGTCAATTGTGTTTATGCTTTGTATGCTGAGTACACTATGATGCTGAATCTAAGAGAAAAGGAGTGGGTCTTTGCAATTTTTCTCTTTAGTTTTCAAAAATATCTCAGAATATAAGCTAGATTTCTCTAAAAGTATTCATCAAACTTAAAATAATTGTTAAAATTTTTAAATTATGTTCATGAGTTTTCATTCAAAATTGTGTGGACTTTCAAATGATAATTTTAAGAACAAGAATTCTCAGTACTGTGTGTTCTGTGCCTTATGAATATTATGGATAGTTTATTATACATTTCATCTGTGTCCAGTGAAGGACCATGTTGATTTGTGATACCTTCTATTTTCTTTAAAATACATTCTTATATTTTTTATTATGTTATAACTGGAAATGATTCCTTATGGATTTCACTGTGTGGAGTTTTTATTCCCTGTGGGAGAAAAAATATTTCATAAATTATATACTGTACCCTTATTTGTTGTTTTTAATGTATTAGTTAGTTTCCATATTAACTACATAAAAATTCTCAATTGTTTATTTTATGAATCTAGTAAGCTTTCAGAATCATTCATTTTTGTACCATTTTGATCTTTAATTATTACACTTTAAAAAAAATTTACTAATGGAATTACAACAGTTAAGCACAAAAGGAAATTTGGTTTAATCCAAGATACAACTAGAATTCTTATCTATATATGTTAACAATAAATCTGAATGATGTGACTTTTATGTATGACTCACATTATTATAGTGATTAGATATGATGGTACTCTTTACTGTCACTTGGTCGTTTATTGCACCTGGCTTTGTGGGTGACAGAAACATTGCAGTCTTAAGCTGCTATGCCCAAGAGAAAATTTTCCTTGAATACTAAGGTCTACAACAACCCTTAGAATTAGTTTTAGGTCTTTAACACTATATTATAAACAGTTTTGTAGCATGTAACTAGAATTTTCCACTAGGAGTTTAAATAACAGAATTTTCTATCTTTGTCATGTGGTTATGCCTTTGCTTATTTACCTTTTCCTTATTGAACTTTTTTTTTAGGATGTATGGTGCCTTTTTTCTCCCTCTTTATTAATGTCATGAGAAACAACATCTTTGTGATTTTCCTAAGATTTTCTAAAAGGTTATATCTTCTTATTGATAATGAATGAGAAATTATTTTTATTACATACTTCCAGGCAGTGAATCCTATTTTTTTTTTTTTTCCCCTCTTTAGGTACTGGTGATTGATCTTAGGGCCTCAGTCTCACATGCTAATAAGCAAGTGCTTTACTGCTGAGCATTACTCCCAGGCCCCCTATTTTTATTTCTTTATTAATTGTATAGATTGTTGACTCTATTGTGTCATCCAAAACTTAAATGAGTTTTATGTAATCTACTTTTATGGAATGTCTATTGAATTTCCCTTTAATAATGTTATTGCAGTAACTGTAATACAGTGGAATGGCTCACATCTTGGCTGTGCTTCTCCCCTGCACCCAACTTTTTCCCCTTTTATTTAGTGCTTTGAAACTGAAGGTTCCATTAGATATTCTCAGGTCTTCTTTTGCCAGATAAAGACATTCCTATAAATTAATTGGATTTTTCCCTCTTCTATCCAAACAGCCTGAAGTACTTGAGCAACTAAGTGGATTGAAAGAATTTTGGATGGATGGTAATAGACTTACTTTTATTCCAGGGGTATGTAAATGAAATTTTGAACAGCTTCACTAATTTCTTTTTCTTTCTCGCAGTATTTGAACTGTGCATTTTAAAATTGCTTTTAGTTAGTTAAAAACAGATTATTTTAATTCTTTATTAAACAGAAACAAATCACACTTTCCTTACTATGAGCACATTCTTGATTAAAATATGTAAATTCTTGTAACAAACTTCTATAACTTAGTCTTTTCTTAGTATTGTAGAATATATCCTTTCCACTAGTAGTAATTGAATTTATATCTTAATTCAGTTCGTCTGTGGAATTGTTAAGCTAGGGTGATTTCCATGAACTTTCTTTATTACTGATAAATTATATACTCCCATTATCTAAAGAAGCCATAAGAATCCCCGTATATGTATCTCCTTAGGGAGGTGATTGGCAGCTACGCTCCTAAAAGAAAAATACATGTCCTTTGTCACTCCATTGGGTTAAAGTTAGTAGTTCTTAGCTTACTGACTGTATTTCTAGTGGCACTTAAAAACAATTTGAGTCCTCTTTTTCATGTTAACATTTAATCATGAATTAATTTGACACTGTTTATTACCTAAACTTCTTATAGATTGATAGAGTAATTTTATTTATTTTATTTTTTTAACTTATAGTTTATTGGTAGTTTGAAACAGCTCACATATTTGGATGTTTCTAAAAACAATATTGAAATGGTTGAAGAAGGAATTTCAGCTTGTGAAAGTCTCCAAGACCTCCTGTTATCAAGCAATTCGCTTCAACAGCTGCCTGAGACTATTGGTTTGTATTGCTTTCAAATTCATGTAATTTTTAGTAAACTGAAGGCTTCCATGGAGATTTTGTTACAACATAATTTTACTGTGTTTCCACATAACATATCTCTTCTGAATTTTTCCTAATAATGATCAGTTGTATAATTTACTCATTTTTTAATGTTATTATGGCTTTATTTACACTAAAGAAATCTCATAAAGAATCTGTATAACTGGTTTTCAACTCTTAATCATAGCCCTTATTTAGTAGATTTTTCCAGGCCTACTTAATTATAGAACAGACAAGAAAACAGACTTGTTGAACAAATCCTGTGAGAGATCTGCAGTTACTAAATCTGTATTTCTAATAGCTGGGGCATGACAGTCCTGGCATGCACATGACCCCAGGTTCAATCCCCAGCATTGAAAATAAATGTAAAAAATAAAATAAATTCAGTCATAAATCTGTATGAAGTGTCTTGTTAAATGAAATATCAAGGGAATTGAATGATTTCAACAAAAGGACTAAATCCTAAATATTGTTATCTTTAAGATGTATTAGCAACCCAACTCAACATTTTACATTGGAATTCATTTTTGATATTGCAGATTCTGTGGATTTTGACAAATGTTTAATGACCTGTATCTGTCATTATAATGTCATACAGAATAGTTTCACTGCTCCTAAAAATCCTTTCTGCTCTGTGTTCTCATCCCTTCTTCCTTGAAACCCCTGGAAACCATAGATCCATAACTATTTCTGTTAGCTGCCTTTTCTAGAATGTTATACAGAGTCATGCAACCTGTAGCCTTTCAGATTGACTTTGTTACGTTCCTTTAAGGTTCCTCCATATCTTTTCATGGCTTGATGGCTCTTTTATTTTTAGCACTGAATTATATTCTGCTGTCTGAATCTGCTACTGTTTATTGATCTGTTCATCTACTGGAGTACATCTTGGTTTCTTCCAAGTTTGTGTAATTATCAATAAAATGACTATAAACAAACACAAAAAAACATGTTAGGGGCTGGGGTTGTGGCTCAGTGGTAGAGCACTTGCCTGGCATGTGTGAGGCCCTGGGTTCAATCCTCAGCACTGCATATAAATAAAGAAGTTAAATTAAGGTCCATTGACAACTTAAAAATATTTTTAAAAAGTTAATAAAAGAACCAAAAAATAATTTTTATGTATTTCTGAGTTGAATTAGTTGTTTTAGATAATGTACATTTTGCAGATTCACTAGCATTCTACTTTAATCAACACTTTTAATTTTTAAATTAAAATATATTTTACCATTTTAATATTTATGTACATAGAATGGTTTGTTATAGACCATTGCCATTTCTTCTGTTAATTCAAAAGGTGTTTTTTATTTGCAGGGAGTGGGGGTGGTTTTTTCTCTACCATGGCATTGTTTTTAGGAATGGAGCTATCACAGTGAATAGTGCAGACAGAAAGTCCCCTCTCTTATGGATTTTGCATTTTGTATATAAACAAATATACACTGTATTAAAAGGGATGGGGGCTAAAATTGAAAATGTAGGGTAAGAGAATAGAGTGAATGGAATTGGGAATGGTATCTCTTTTGATGGTTAGTTTACAAAGTTCTTTTTAATTCTTGCCAAATGTAATGTCTCTCATTGAATGTGGATTTGCTTCTAGTTTGAGCTGAAAAATTGTTATTTCTTCTCTCAATAGGTTCATTGAAGAATGTCACAACTCTAAAAATAGATGAAAACCAATTAATGTATCTGCCAGATTCTGTAGGAGGGTATGTTTTTTGGTAAATGTGTAGATCCTTGAAATTTTTACTTTTAGTTCAGCATACCATATATATTTTCAGACAGTTGCATAAATAACAACTAAAGGAGTTTCTACAAATAGTAAATAATTGGTAAGCAGGTTGGGTATTTTTATAGTAAAAATTGACAGACCTATTAATTTGGTGAAGTTTGCCTTTATGAAATTTCACTAGGTTCACAATTTCAACTGTTCATGTTCTTAAATTTTGAATTAAATATAGGCAACTTTTAAAAATAATGTGCTATACAACCAGAAAAATGATAGTTGTACTTCAGCTGTGTACAATGAACTAAAATAAAAAAAATAATGTGCTTCCATTTATAATTAAAGGTTAATATCCATAGAAGAACTGGATTGCAGTTTCAACGAAGTTGAAGCTTTGCCTTCATCTATTGGACAGCTTACTAACATTAGAACCTTTGCTGCAGATCATAATTATTTACAGCAGTTACCCCCAGAGGTACTGTATTTTAAATTTGTTCTAGCTTTTGTCTTTTCATTTTTTCTAATTATCTTTATTATAACTTCCAGTATTGTTTCATTTATTTTCTTTATAAAACAATTTATTATTTTCTGAATAATAAATAGTTAATTTAGAATATGTACTTTCCTTTGTTCATGAAAACTAATAACTAAAAAAGAAATAAAATTATTTCTCTTATAAATTCAAAAATATTTTTCATAACTTTCAAATATGATATTATTCTTATGTTCATTAACCTGTAGGCCAAATTTTTCTCTTTCAGATTGGAAACTGGAAAAATATAACTGTGCTGTTTCTCCATTCTAATAAACTTGAGACACTTCCAGAGGAAATGGGTGATATGCAAAAATTAAAAGTCATTAATTTAAGTGACAATAGGTTTGTAATACTACTTTCATCAATTGGTTTTTAGAAGACTGATTAAATGAAATTAAAGTTTTATAAGATATGATATAGCTATGCTTGTTCTCCTTTTCATATATATTTTAAAATTTGTTTAAAGAGACTATTTTTTTTTTATGTAATGTACACTGTAGTTGTCACTGTTCATTTTGGAATACAACCTTTATTCTTTTCTTATAATAACCTTTTTTCCTAAAATCAGATCTTTACTTTAATACTGTTGAACAAGTCAAATTTTCAGTCTAATCTGTTGCTTATATTTTTCTGGGCAGAGGTACACTCATTTACACTGCTTGGACTGCAGAGCCAAAGTGCAAAGCAAATTGATCACTATGATCACTAAATTGGAACAGTATTTAAGTAAAACAAAATGTTCAAACCTTTTCGTGAAGTAAAAATACTAATGAGGATGATTAAAACACCATTTGTAAAGTATTTTATATATTTTATTTTCATAATATCTTGTGAAGTCTTCAAAACAACTGTGTGGAATAGTGGAAAAGGTTTTCCCATTTTATTTGAGAAATTTAAGATTCATATTTAATTAAAGTAACTCACAGTGCTCATAAGGTAGAGCTTTAATTCAAACTCAGTTCTCTGACTAGTTAATGATATTCTGACAGTCCCATTTTATTTAACAACAGAACTACTACTTTCTTATTAACTCCCTATTTGGGCCTATACTTCCTCTTCCCAAGGTAGAGGACTTAGATTTTAATAAATTGCCTTAAAAGGTAGGACAGAGGACTAGTTAGGCCTAAGAAAAAAAGGTTGAAGTAGACATTCTGCTTTAAATAGGGTACTATTTTATTTTTGCATTTTCATAAGTGCTTATGCTCCTTTGTTTTTACTCATTATCATCTTAATATAGTCTTCTCAATTGTGTAAGTAATGGCTTATAAAAAATACACAGAGAGCAGTGCAGTTTTTACAATCAACTATCTCTAAGAGTACTTCCTAAATACAAATAAAAAGCCAAAGCAATTTTATAAGATAATACTTAATATGTCCTTGTTTTTTCTCTAAGGCAAGGACAGTTTTGACTAGTATATAAGACAAATTTTTGAAGATATTGATTATCCATTTTCTTGCTGAATGATTCAGTTGAAGAATTATATTGTTAAAACTACATCATTTTTTATCTTATGCCTGTACAAAGACTTATATTGGGCTTTTCTCTCCTTTTTATCCTGTTTGCATTTATCATTTTATAGCATTGTGTAGAAGGTTATTAGATTTAGTTTTGATTCATTCACCTCCAGCCCCAGTTTCATTCATCTTAAATATTCTTATTTTAAAGTTTAATTTTTGTTTGTATTTTTTTCCTACAGATTAAAGAATTTGCCCTTTAGCTTTACAAAGCTACAGCAATTGACTGCTATGTGGCTTTCAGATAATCAGGTAGGCATTCTGATTCTGTTAATTACTGAAATTCCAATTGTGTTATGTAATTATGCATTCTAATTTACATAGGCCGATTTAAGAGAAGTTTTACACTGTGGTACACATATAAAAATGCATTTATATATAGAGAAAAATCTTCATAATATTTAGAAACATAATTTTTATAGCACAGTTGTAATTACTAAATGATAAGGCCCATTGAACTTGCCTGATTTTTAAACCCATAAGAGTAGAGATTAGGAAATCATCTTCAGTACTCCCCATCTTTAAAAGCATGGCATCACAGGCTGGGGATATAGCTCAGTCGGTAGAGTGCTTGCCTTGTAAGCATAGGGCCCTGGGTTCAATCCCCAGCACTGCAAAAAAAAAAAAAAAAAAAAAGCATGGCATCATATACTTGTCATTTTTTTCTGGGCATGCTTAAATCTACTTTCTGAGAAGTTTTCAAGAACACAGTGCATTGTTTTTAACTATAGTCATGGTGAACAATAGACCTCTTGAATTTATTTCTCCAGTCTAACTGAAATTTTGTACCCTTTAACCATTATATCCTAATACATCTCCCACTCGGCCCTTGGTGACCACTATTTTATTCTATTTCTGTGAGTTCACCTGTTTTAGATTCTGCGTGTTAGTGACATCATGTGGTATTTGTCTTTATCTTTGGCTTATTTCACTTAGCATAATGTACTCCAGGTTCACCATGTGTAATTGCAAATGACAGGATTTCCTTCTTTTCTAAAGCTGAATAGTATTCATTGTTTATACATATCCATACATCACATTTTCTGTATTTATTCATCTGTTGGGAGATACTTAGGTTGATTTCTTATCTTGGCTGCTGTGAATAATGCTGCAGTGAACATGGGAGTACAGAGTGAACACTGGAGTACAGTTATCTTGTTGAAATACTGAATTTATTTCCTCTGTGTGTGTGTTTGTATATAAACCAGTAGTGGGATTAATGAATCATATAGTAGTTCTTTAACTTTTTCAGAGGACCCCCTCTAGATTGTTTTCCATAATATCTGTACTAATTTACATTCTCACCAAAAGTTGGCAAAGGTTCATGGTAAATTTTATTTTATAAAATAGAATATATAATTTGTTGATCTTTTTAATTAAAAAAATTAAAGTTTACTCTTTGACTTTGAGCAATACCTTTTTGTTCCTAGATTTGTGTATAGTGGTCTCATATTGTTCTCATAAATTCCATGCATAGCCAAATTTGCTTAAGAAAACTTACTACATTTCTCTTTTGAATTATGTTACCAGCCTTGAGATATTGCCATAGTAAAGAAACCCACTTACTTGTTTTCCAGGATTCTATAAGCTTTTTAACTGTTGGATCCATTTCCTCCCTCTTACTAATATCCTAAAATGCCTTAAGTTGATGTTAATCCATGGGTATTAATTAGATTGTAGTATTTAATTGCTTTGCAAATTTGGAAAGAAAATATTAAAATGATAGTACATTTGTTTTTTGTTAGAGCTTGAATACTACACATATTATATGTGAAACTCTTCTTGGTATCTCTCAGTTGACCATTTTAAGTTTGAAACTTGGTTGTTTGCAACTTAACAGAAAACATTTGTGAGGCCCTGTCGTATGCCAGATACTAACTACAATAGGGATGAGACATAGTTCCTGATGTCAAACTAACTTTTATTAGTACAATAACACTTTTGTGGATAAATTAATGCCAGCAAATTATGGCAGGTTTTCCATTTTAGTGAAATTATCAACAATTATCAACTACAATTTCTTCATACTTATAGTATTCTCTCATTTTCTCCCCCTTACCCACTGTTGTTTAAAAACAAAAATTATATGGCAGGATCTTTATTCCTCAAAGTTCGACAGAATATTTAGTAAAACTATATCAGATCTAGTTAGAAAATTTCCCTTGTATGAAACAAAAATTATATTGTAAAAAACTAAGTATAATGGAAATAGTCTGTGAATTTTGAAAACAGATTGCTCTGCTATTTAATATTTATTAAAATTATTACATAGATTAGTACATGACTAATATTTTGAATGAGTCTCTGAAGGCGTGAGAACAATTATTTATTAATTTATTCCCTCATTCATTTTATGATTCTCAAGAACCATTTATTGAACAGTTCCTTTGTGCCAGTCTGTTTAAGATAGGGAAAACAGTGATATTTATATCACTGTTATACAATCTGGTACAAGATGAGTTAGGACTACTTTAGGATCACAGATGGAGAGGGTAACTTGGGGATTTAAAGTCTGGTTCCCCAGAGGAGGGAATGTCTGCATTACCTGAATTACCACTCAAAAGAGGAATAGAATTTTTATCAAAGAAAGGATAACAGTGTTCTTGTTAGAAGGTGTGTTATGAGTCATGAGGATTTAGGTGCAAAGCAGCCTAGTATATTTGATAACTCTACAAGTGGGTCAGTGTGACTAGAACATGACCTTTAAGATGAAAGACATAGGAAATGAGATGGAGACCAGTTCTTGGAAAGTCTTTTATCCATGTGAAGGAACTTGTATTATAGTTCAAGGATGGCAAAGATTTTAAGTCCTTTGGGTACATACTGAGGAGTGGGATAACTGGGTCAAATGGTGGTTCCATTCCAAGTTTTCTCAGGAATCTCCATACTTCTTTCCATACTGATTGTATTAATTTGCAGTTCCACCAGCAGTGTATGAGTGTACCTTTTTCCCCACATCTTCACCAACATTATTGTTACTTGTATTCTTGATAATTGTCATTTTGACTGGAGTGAGACAGATTCTCAGTGTAGTTATTTTAAAAATATTTTTTAGTTGTGAATGGACCTTTATTTTACTTATTTATATGTGGTGCTGAGAATCAAACCCAGTGCATCTCACATGCCAGGCAGGCGCCCTCCCACTGAGCTACAGCCCTAGCCCATCAGTGTAGTTTTAATTTGCATTTTTCTAATTGCTAGAGATGTGGTGTAAATAAAATACACACTGGATTTTATAGCTTTAGTACAAGCAAAATGTAAATGATCCCATTCATAATTTTTATTTGGGATTATGTGTTAAATTATTATATTTTATATAATGAATATATATATTGAATGTATTATTAAAATTAATCTATTTTGCCTTTTTAAAATGTGTAGCTACTAGAAATGATAAATTATTTGATTACCGTTTTTGTCTCACATTGTACTTCTATTGGACATTGCTGATTTAGGCTGTTGAGATGGTTTCCTAATAGGCCTCTGCCTTCAATGTTACCATCACTTCCAACCTTTCATTCCCCTAAATCCTTTTTGACCCACATGGTAACTCAAGTGATCTTTTATTCTGATCCTACCACTAACCTATTTAGAACCCTTTCTTGATCTTTTTTTTCCTTCATATCTCACATTTTCAAGACCTTTTACATCCTGTGGATGCATCTCTACTCCTTATACCTTCATTCTCATTTCTTCACCTTCTGCCTTATTTTCCTCACGTAGATTTTCAGAAATGCTCTCCTACTCGTAGCTTCCCCTGTATCTTCTCTTAGCACTCTATACCTTGTGTATGCTGTAATTACATTGTATTGTAGTTGGATGTTTTATTATCTGTTTCCTCCTACTTAGATAGTGTAAACTTCACAAAGTCAGTTAAAACAGTTATTTTGCTCACACCCCTATAACCCAGAGCCTGTCATATAGTGCTTCAATATAAATAGCTCATAATAAGTATTTGTTAAATGAGTGATTTTAGATTTTAGAGGAAGGACATTTACAGGCAATATTCTAGGATGCTAATTATGGCAAGGAAAAGGAATGAGTAGCTGAAAGGAAGTAGGATCAGAGATCAAGGGTTGGGAGTTCAGGGAACTGAGAGGCTTGATAAATAGTTTTTAACCTCATTTTCTGTCATTGGACTTCATAAATAACAGTCCATTAGTTTTCTCATAACACCTTTATTGAAATATAATTCCTATACTACACATTTCACCCATTTTGAAGTATGTAATTAAATGATTTTTAGTATGTTCTCATAGTCATGCAATGATTGACAGTTAAATATTTTTAAGGTGATTGGTTTTCAAAAGCCTCCCAGGTAATTCTGATATTCCCATGTAAGAGGACTTTTTCTCCTCCTTCCCACAAATATCCACTAAGAAACCACTGGGCTGAGTTTAGCTATGACATCTATGTTTTACGTCTGTTAAATGACCCATTAGTCTGGAAAGATTTGGGATGAAGATGTGGGAATACAGGTTGAGTATTCCTTATCTTGAATGTTTGCGACCAGAAATATTATAGGCTTATTTTATTTTTTCAGATTTTAGAAAAATGTTTTTTCTCAACATTTTTATTAAATGTTCATTGCAGTTATAATAGTGGAGGTTACATTGACACATTCATACATACATGCATATATTATTATTTTCTCCCTTTCAATCCCCAGTACTTCTGCTTTCCTTCCCCTTTCTTCCTCCCTGCTCCACTACTTCTACTCTATTGGTCTTCCTTCTATTTATTATTATCTTTTAATTAGTGGTTTATAGATGTACATAAAAGTAGAACTCGTGATATATTCATACATGTGTACAGCATAATTTGGTCAATTTGGGGGGACATTTCCTCTCCTATCACTTCTCTCTCCCTCTTGATTCCCTTCCTGTTCTCCCTTCTGTTTTCATGGAATCCACTCTTTTTTAAATTCCTTATTTGTTTCTGATTTCTTCATATGACCTTTGACTTTCTGAGTCTGGAGTATTTCACTTAGTATGATGTTCTCCAGTTTTATCCATTTACCAGCAAATGGCATAATTTCTTTAAAAAAATTTTTTTTTGTAGTTGTACATGGACAGAATACCTTTATTTTATTAGTTTATTTTTATGTGGTGCTAAGGATCAAATCCAGTGCCTCACACCTGCTAGGCAAGTGCTCTACCACTGAGCTACAGCCCCAGCCCACACATAATTTCATTATTCTTTATGGCTAAATAAAAACTTCACTGTGTATGTATAATGCATTTTCTTTACCCACTTGATGGGCACCTGGATTGGATCCATAATTTGGTTGAATTGTGCTGCAATAAACATTGGTGTACATCTATCACTATACTATTCTGATTTTAGTTCTTTTGGATGAATACCAGCGAGTGGGATAATTGGGTCATATGGTGGTTCCTTTCCTAGTCTTTTGAGGATTCTCTATACTACTTGACAAAGTGGTTGTACTAATTTATAGACCTACCAGCGATGTATGAGTGTACCTTTTCCCTGTGTCCTTGCCAGCATTTGTCATTATTTGTATTCTTGATTATTGCCTTTCTAAACGGAGTGAGATAAAATCTCAGTGTTGTTTTGATTTCCATTTCTCTGATTGGTAGGGATGTTAAACATTTTTTCAAATATTTTTTGACCATTTGTATGTCTTCTTTTGAGAAGTGTTTTAGTTCTTTTGCCCATTTAGTCATTGGGTTATTTGTTTTTTTTTTGTTGTTGTTTTGTTTTGTTTTAAGTTTTTTATATTTTCCCCTGTCAGAAGAGGGGAAAGCAAAGATTTGGCATTCTGAAGATTTCCCATTCCGTAGGCTGTCTTCATGTTCTTAAATCATTTCCTTTCCTGTGCAGAAACTTTTAATTTGATGCAGCCCACTCATTGATTCTTGGTTTTATTTCTGGAGCTTTAAGAGTCTTGTTAAGGTCTTATTAAAGTTTTTTTTTTTTTTAGGATTTTGGAATACTTATAAGTACAAAATGAGATATCTTGGTGACGGAAGTCTAAACACAAGATTCTTTACTGTTTCACATACACATAGTCTCCTGAAGGCTATTTTATACAGTATTTTAAATAATTTTGTGCATTTTTTTTTTGTATCAGGGATTGAACATAGGAGTGCTTAACCAATGAGCCATATGCCCAGCCCTTTTTTATAGTATTTTATTTTAAGATAGGGTCTCACTAAGTTGCTTGGGGCCTCTCTTAATTGCTGAGGTTGACTTTGAACTTGTGATCCTCCTGCCTAGGCCTCCCAAGCCTCTGGGATTACAGGCGTGTACCACCATGCCTAGCAATTTTGTACATCTTGATTACAGTCCGTCAAATGAGATTGGGTGTGAAATTTTCACTTGTGGTATCACATCAGCACTCAGAAGTGTTTCAGATTTTGAAACATTTCATACTTCCAATTTTTTTATTAGCACTGCTTAACCTGTAGATGAATACTACCAGGAGTCATTGAGTAATAGAAAAGGGCTTGAATGTAGAGGGAAGGGTTATATTCCTCAAAAGAACAGGAGTTTGGGGCCTGGAGTGGTGGCTTAGTGGTAGACCACTTGCCTACCATGTGTGAGGCTCTGGGTTCTATCCTCAGCACCACATAAAAATAAATGAATAAAATAAAGGCATTGTGTCCATCTACAACTAAATATATTTTTTTTGAAAAAAGGAGTTTAAACTTGAAGATAGAGAAGTAATAATCTCATGGCATTGTAATTGCTACCTCTACCTCCTCAGTTAGGACGGATGAGGTGTGGGGCGATAAGAATTTGAGGCTTTAGGAAAAAGCATTGTTGTGGGGAAAGAAGTACTATCACTTTCATTGCTTGAAGAAGTCAAGGAAAATTTCAGAAGTTCAAGATGTAGGCCAGTTTGTTTATTGCAGAACAAGGATGGGGCACTAAGTTTTGAAATATTTGACTGGGAATAAGATTACATGATGGAATTAACTATATGCTATGTTTTCATAAAAAGAATAATTCAAAGAACTGATGGGGTCATGAGAGGAGAGGATTGCTTGGAGTCAGCCAGGACTTTTATTGGTAGGATTTTAGGTGAATGCATTAGAAAAAAAGAATTAGTTACATTAAGAAGTAAATTGAGGTTTGGGGTACAGCTTAGGGGTAGAACTTTTGCCCAAGCACTCCACCCCTGCACCGCATCTTAAGAGGCTCTTTGTCTAGGGAAGTGCAAGTCAACTTTCCAACTCCTACTTGGAAATTTTCATCTCACTCAAGTTAGAGTGGCAGCCATCAAGAGTACAAATAATGCCAGGTATGGTGACACATGCCTGTAATCCTAGTGACTAGGGACACTGAGACAGGAGGATTTCAAGTTCAGGGCCAGCTTCATCAACTTAGTGAAACCTATCTCAGAATAAAAAGGACTGGGGATATGCTCAGTGGTAAAGGTATGCTTCCAATACCCCCCACCAAAATATACACACAATAATTAATGCTGGAGAGGATGTGGAGAAAAAGGAACACTTTCACACTGTTGGTGGAATTGAAAATTAGTACAATCAATGTAGAAATCAGTACAGAGGTTCCTCGGAAGATAAGGAATGGAACTATCCTGCTCCTTGATGTTTATCCTAAAGAATTAAAGTCAACATACTATAGTGATACATGCATACTGCAGCACAATCCACAATAGCCAAACTATCGACCAAATACATGCATACTACAGCACAATTCATAATAGTTAAACTGCGTTAATGAATGGATAAAGAAAATGTATGTGTGTATATGTATATACACACAGTAGAGTTTTACTTAGCCATAAAAATGCAGTTATTTAATTTGCAGGAAAATGGATGAAACTTGATTACATTATGTTGAGAAAAATAAGCCAAGCTCAGAAAGTCAAGGATTGTATGTTTTTTCTCATATTTGGAAGCTAGAGAGGAAGAAGGAAAAGAGAGGTAGGGGAGATTCCATGAAAACTGAAGGGAGATGAGTAGAGTAGAATAAAGAGACCCAGGGAGCAGGAGGGGAGAGAAGGGAAAATAGGGGGGAATGATATTGGCCAAATTATATTATTATATCGTATGCACGTATGAATGTGTAAAAATGAATTTCACCATTATAGACAACTATAATGCAACAACAAAAACTGTGGAAAAAAGAAATTGTTTCTTAAAATAAATAGTATTAGTAAATTGACAGTTGTTAACCAATTAGGCAAACAGTCTTAGAAAAAATGAAGTACAGATTACCTGAGAACTCCACTACTTGCTACCTTTAATGGAGACTGGAAGGGAGAAAAGAGAAGCAGTTTAAAACTTAATGGTTGTTTTGAGGGCTCTCTTTTTAGCTGTTAATTAGAATAAACCTTTGGGTAATTAGACTGAAACTTCTTTGCAAAGGTAAATACTAAAGAGAACAAAAAACATAAAATTGAAAGGTTTATTTTTTTTAACTTGATTAAATAAGTCACTGTGTAATAACTAATTCTTGATTAAATACACTGAATTTACCTTACACTAACAACTAGTTTTGAAAAATATTTTTATATTGTTTCAAATCAGTGCCTAAAGTGTAATGGTATATATTTAAATTTGTTTTTGTAACCTACACTGTAATTCTTTATAGAAAAAAAGAAGAATTGCTAGATATGTATTTCTTTAGCATTATTGAAAGTTAAACATTATTTTCTTTCCCTAGTCCAAACCCTTGATACCTCTTCAAAAAGAAACTGATACAGAGACTCAGAAAATGGTGCTCACTAACTACATGTTCCCTCAGCAGCCAAGAACTGAGGATGGTAGGAATTCAAGAATTTCTTTTCTTTTCAAAACAAACACCAACTAATCAAAGTAAAGACGCAAAGTGAATTTTAAGTCTCAAAGACTTTATTGTGGTTGGATGAGATGGTGGAGTATTGGTCAAAAAATTTCTCTCAAAATAATGGGAAAATAAGGTAACATCTCAAAAGTTGCAGACACTTGAATTTGGAGGTATAGTTGTATCATGGTTCCTTGAAATGCCTTTCAATTAAATGGATAACTTCATCAGTTGTGATTCTGATGAAGTTATCCATTGAAGTTCTGATTAGGAAAACATATTAAGTGTTACGTGATTAGAAGTATTAAACGGAAATATTTTGTTTACTTCTGTTTTAAACAATCTACTATTGCAAATTTATATCCTTGCAAATCTGTTCATTAGAATAATCTGTGGAATACTGACTATAAATGTTACTGATAAATTATTTTCTTCATTTTTCCCAGCAAGAGAAAATATTCTCTTTACAGTTGGCCAAAACATTTTTTTGTGAATTATGGTCTGAAGTCTTAAGTAGCAAATTGCTTCTAACATGCTTTGTGTGTGTGCATGTGTGTGTAACACTTATTGCATTATACTTAAAATCATGACTTTTAAGTATGTATTTCTGTAACCAGTAAAAATACCTATGTTCTGAAGTTGTTTGTCTTAATACATAACATTGAAGAAGAAAATGCAAATAAATCCTTTATCTCCATATATAAAAAACATCATGAGCAAGAAAATTCTTAAGCTTCAGTTTTCTTATCTGGAAATGACAATAGTAGTTCCGTTTGAATATAGCCACCATTTATATATTTATATATTGTGTATTGCTTCTTCTAAGCTACAGAGTTGAATGGTAGCAACAGAAACCTTATGGTCTACAAATCCTAAAATATTTTATTATTTGACCCTTTACTAAAATAGTTTGTCAGACTATGTAATAGGACATTAAAATCTCTTCTCTAAACTAAGGAATCATTCCATTCCTTTCCTCACAGATAATTTTAAGTATTAATATTCTGTCCTTTTGGGATGGAGTTCTAGCACGTGTGAAGCACTGAGTTCAATCCTCAGTACCACATAAAAATAAATAAAGGCATTGTGTCTATATACAACTAAAAAAAATTCTAAAAAAATTCTATCCTTTCTCTACAAGATTGGTTATTTGAACATATTATGTAGCTGATCATCGTATTGTTTACAGGACACTCACTTTCTTCCTATTTCCTATTATCCAGAAATCATCTTTAGAGATAAACAGAAAAATGAAATTTGAGACTAGAGTCCCAGTGAATAAGACAAATAAGTTTCTATTGATGGATCCAAATATTTGCTATAATTTCCCATACTGCACTATTAGTGCCATAAGCAGAATTTGCACATCTGTTTTGACTTCTTAATTTCTCATGTGTAGAATTATTACTTTGATCTAACAGTACATCAATACTGACAGGTTAAAATTAAGCATATTTATTATAACATTTCTGTATTTCATTATATTGCTAAGTATGGAGATTAGAGGTAGATTTAAATACATGGAAAAGAGATCTTGCTTTCAAAAAAAGATTTAATTATAAACCTTCTAGTGGAGAAGTTTGCTCTTATCATCTCACAAATCTTAACTTCAAATTCAATTCAAAAACTAACAATCATTAAACATACCAATGAAACTAACTTATCAAAGCATCTCTTTTTTTCTCTTACAAAGAACAAGAAGTAATTAGCTTAGTGAAGTTAGGGTTTTCTAATTGTATATCAGTAGTTATGGGAAGCCCAGGTCTTGAAAATGACCATGGTTGTGAATCACTTAGCTAATGCACAGATGGATATTGGGATTGAAGACATCATAAAACAATAAAATGCAATATTGGGAAGATTGTTGCATATTGGGATCATTCAAAATATTGGCAGATCTTGGGAGAAAAAGCCTATTGCCAGTTTACTAGACTACACAGTGAATATGACTGAGTAGTAAGGATTTGGCCAGGTAGCCAATAGATTGGGTAGAAAATAATATTATTTGATATCCTTAATCTTCAAAGATAAGAGATTTATATAAATGAGTAAGAAGTGAGGTGACTAGGAGTTGACAAGAATGAGAGACATGACCAAAGTTGCTTATTCTGCCCTGGTGTAAAATTGCTTTGATGTAATCTAGCATTCTTTGGCATCTCTGGACTGACTAGTGATTAATTAATTGAGATTAATTCCCCCACCCGCAATAGGTGGAGGAATTATATGAATTCTAGAAAAAGTCTGTTGGTAACTGCTTGGTTTTGCTTGTCTTTTTAGTGATATCGCAAAGGTAATAGGCATTTGAATCACAACCCATATTTGCTTTGAAAAAAAAATGGTCTACTTCATTTCATAAATGTTAGGCAGTTCATTAAAGCAATTAAAATGAAAATCTTGAGCTGAGTAATGAAAACAAAGAAAAAGATAGAGTCCATTCCCATTGTGCATATTTCTTTAAGCCATCCTTATTCTGATCATGAGACTTGAAAAGGTTAAGAAACTCAAATTACTTAAAAGCGCTTAATATAAATGATAATTCGAAGAATTCGAAGGTATTATTTTATTGATTAGTGCAGTATAGCTATACATAATAGTGGCATTCATTTTGACAAATTGAACATGCATGGAATATAATTTGCTCCATTTCAGTCCTGAGTACCACCTCCTTCCCTCCTGTTTTTCCTCTCCTTGATAATATTTTATTTTTACATAAATATTCAAATTGACAATATTTGGGTTTTCTAGGAATTTCAGCTTTTTAATTTGCCAATGTTGAATGTTTTTAATATCTTTTTGAGTAGGTATAGGCATTTTCTTTTAGTGGGCAAAAGTTGTGATTTTATTTTGTGTTGTAAAATTTTTAGAGAGTGATGTCTAACAGTCAGATGAATTGATTATTTTGAGCTTCAGATTTTTCTTAGATGCTTAATAATAGGTAGCAAGAGAGTTGTTAAATCTTTATATCTGAAATAGAATAAAGTAAGTAAGTATTGGTTTTACATTAAATTTTAATATTCTTTATATTTTGAAATAGAACATATATTCTGAGTACTTTATTTACTTAGTATCATCTATATGGTGTGTAATATTTAATGCAAAGAATATATACCATCAGAGTTATCTCTCTCTTTTTTTTTTTTTTTAGCCAATATGCTCACTCTGTCATCAAACTTGTCCCCTCTTGTCCCCTTCCTCTGTGCACATAATGAATCTTGGAATTAAAAAGAAGTGAAAATGCAAAACTTAGGTGAAAGGATTTATATATAATGTGTTTATAGTGTTTTAGTTGGTAGATTCTCTTCAGTAACCCTTTTGGTTACAAAACAAGACATATCAACTTCAGGGAAGAAAAATTGTGATCCTGACATTGTAAAGAAAATTTAAAATCAGCTGGTCATGGTGGTTCATGCCTGTAATCATAGAGATTCAGAGGCTGAGGCAGGAGGATTGTAGGTTCAAAGCCAGCTTTAGCAATTTAGGGAGGCCTAAGCAACTTAGCAAGATCCTGTCTCAAAAAATAAAAAGGGCTAGCGATGTTAAGTGCCCAGGTTCGATCCCCAATACTAAAAAGAAAGAAATCTTAAAGTCAAAGTCTTCTTATTACCCTGGGATTTTACAGCTGGCATTATTATAACAAATATAACTGGTAATGATAACTGTGAGCACATAATGCTTTTTTATAATTATAGCACTGTGATTATAGTCATGTAGTCTTTTTTTTTTTTTTTTTACTTTTCTCTAGTTATGTTCATATCAGATAATGAAAGTTTTAATCCTTCACTGTGGGAAGAACAGAGGAAACAGCGGGCCCAGGTGGCATTTGAATGTGATGAAGACAAAGATGAAAGAGAAGCACCTCCCAGAGTGAGTTTGTTAGGTTTTCTTTCAAATTTGAAACCGGTCTGCTGATATTTAAATGGATACTCTATATCTATACTATTGCTGTTTTGTGGAAGAAGTATTTTATTTATTCCTTGTCTTCATGGCACTTGTTGATCCAAAATGTTTCACACACAAAAGAATTTGAGAGCATTTTGAAGCTATGTCATTAAAAGCTAAATATCAACTATATATAAATGTGAGAAAAAGCAGATAATTGTAGGTTAGAGTAATTAACCAGAACTTTATTTTTGAATTGGTGCTTTCTAAATTTAACCAGGGTAATTCCTCCCCATGTTGACTGAGATTGTTGTTGTTCATTTCTTCCTCTGCGAATATATTGTTGAGAATGTTCTGTAGGGCAGGCTTTCTCTTTGTGAATTCTTTATTGGCACCAAAATAGACAGGTAGATCAATAGTACAGAATAGAGGACACAGAGACAAACCCACATAAATACAGGTATATCATACTTGACAAAGGAGCCAAAAGCATACAATGGAGAAAAGACAGCCTCTTCAACAAATGATGCTGGGAAAACTGGAAATCCATATGCAGCAAAATGAAACTAAACCCGTATCTCTCACCCTGTACAAAACTCAATTCAAAATGGATGAAGGACCTAGAAGTTAGACCAGAGACCCTGCACCTAATAGAAGAGAAAATAGGTCCAAATCTTCATCACGTTGGCCTAGGACCAGATTTCCTTAACATGACTCCCAAAGCGCAAGAAATAAAAGCAGGAATCAATGTTTGGGATAGAGTCAAACTAAAAAGCTTTTTCTCAGCAAAGGAAACAATCAGCAATGTGAAGAGAGAGCCTTCAGAGTGGGAGAAAATCTTTGCCACACACACTTCAGATAGAGCACTAATCTCCAGAATCTACAAAGTGCTCAAAAATCTTTACACCAAGAATACTAATAACCCAATCAATAAATGGGCCAAGGAAATGAACAGACACTTTACAGAGGAAGATCTACAAGTAATCAACAGGTTTATGAAAAAATGTTCAACATCCCTTGTTATAAGAGAAATGCAAATCAAAACCACCTTAAGATTTCATCTTACCCCAATTAGAATGTCTTTTATTAAGAATACAGGCATCAAGGGCTGGGGATATGGCTTGGGCTGGGGATATGGCTCAGTTGGTAGAGTGCCTGCCCTGCAAGCACAAGGCCCTGGGTTCAATCCCCAGCACTGCAAAAAAAAAAAAGAATACAGGCAACAACAGGTGTTGGCAAGGATGTGGGGAAAAGGGTACACTCATACATTGCTGGTAGGAGTGCAAGTTGGTGCAGCCACTCTGGAAAGCAGTGTGGAGGTTCCTTAGAAAACTTGGAATGGATCCACCATTTGACCCAGCTATCCCACTCCTTGGCCTTTACCCAAAGGACTTAAAATCAGATTACTACAGTGATGCAGTCACATCAATGTTCATAGCTGCTCAATTTACAATAGCTAGATTGTGGAACCAACCTAGATGTCCTTAAATAGATGAATGGATAAAGAAACTGTGGTATATATATACACAATGGAATATTACTCAGCCATAAAGAAGAATAAAATTATGGCATTTGTAGGTAAATGGATGATGTTGGAGACTATTATGCTAAGTGAGATTAGCCAATCCCCAAAATCCAAAGGCCGAATGGTCTCTCTGATAAGTGAATGATGATGCATAATGTGGGGTGGAATGATGGCAAGAATGGAGAAAGTATAGAGAGCATAGAGGGAAGGAAGGGGTGGGGTTGAGGTTGGGAGGTAAGAATAATAACAGTATGTGTGACAGACATCATTGCCCTGTGTACATGTATGAATGCACAGATGGGGTGACTCTACTTTGTGTACAACCAGAAAAACAATAGCTGTACTCCATTTGTGTTCAATGAATCAAAAAATTAAATAAAAAAAATAAACAAAAATAAATACATTTAACCAGAGTTAATCATTCCTTCCCTCTCTCATTTATAGTGATTATTTTCTCCCCTTTCATTTTCTTTAATGATTTGTTTATATAAATCCTAGAGATAGAGAACTATTTGTTATGAACACTTTGATTTTTTATGGGATTGAGAATAGTGTTGCAGTGGTATGAGTAGCAAAGAGCATATTTTGTGGTAACTTTAAGGATGTGATTATTTGACCTTTATATAAACTAGCTGAATCCCAGAAAAATGACAGGCTGCATTGGCAAGAGTTTAGTTTCTGGCACATGAAACATAAGTATATGAATGTCTGAATTTTAAACATGTGTTGGCAAGCATGTATCTATTTCAAAGACAATGAAAACAGTTTTTGGCAGTTTCCCTATCATATATCTCCAAATGGAAAATATTTAAGTGTACCAAAAAAACTTTTAAAACCCTGAAATTTACTGTGACATCTTTTAGTATTTTGTGATAAAACCTTACTTACATTGAACCTAAAATGCTATTATTTATCTTCACAGCCATCCCTATAAACTAATTATCCAATTGTTCAGAAGGATTATAGATTAAATTCTGTGTGATTGACATTAGAAATATTTATAATTTGTATTTCACTTTTTCTCTAGGAGGGAAATTTAAAGAGATACCCGACACCATACCCAGATGAACTTAAGAACATGGTTAAAACTGTTCAAACCATTGTACATAGATTAAAAGATGAAGAGACCACTGAAGACCCCGTAAGAGATTTGAAACCACATGAAGATCAGCAAGTTGTAAATAAAGATGTGGGTGTGAAGGTTAGAAAGCTCAATTCAAAATAATTGACTATAACCTATTTCAAGTTCTTAAAAAATTTCTAAGATAATGGATATTATGATGTTTTTTGTTTTTACCCTAAATGTGCTTCTAAATTGTTAAACTGGGAAACCTAAACTGGGAAATGAACTCCCTAATTGCTCTCATTACCTGTTCTCTGGCTATAGAATGTCCATATTGGCAGGAGGGTGTCAACATTGCCTTTAAAAAATTATAGAGTAAATACAAAGAATAAGGTCATTATTATCATAAAAGTCATTATTATGAAAATATTCATTTTCCTCATTTTGATATTGTTTCACTGTACTGATTTTAAATATATTTGCTATGACAGACTTTTGACATTTCCTTGGAATGTTTCAAAAGCTTTTACAAATCTCTAAGTTGTATATTCTTGTAGTGAATTTCCCACATACACATTGTATCACAAAAATTAAAGTTTTATCTTGTCATTACAGTTATTTTGCTTTCCACAATAAGCAGAAAGACATCTTAACTCTTACTTTGTTGAGCATGCTGAGCCAAGTGACTCACTCAGCCACACCAACCTTAAAACGTCTACAAGGAAAAGTAGCTTTGGCTGAATTATGAACTTTAACTTAGCTCATGAATCTTTACAGGTCACTCTTCCTGAAGTGGGCATTTTATCTGTGGGTGCTACAGTTTCCATGTTTGAAGTTTAAGATTTATCTAGAATTGAAAGTTGATATATTACTTGTAAATTTTAGCTGAACTTCGACACAAGAATAGATAGAAAATTTAAAGAATATGAGATCTTTGTTTTCTTATTTTACTTAGACTTTGGAAAGTACTACTCCAGTAAAAAGCAAAGTGGATGACAGAGAAAAGTATATGATTGGGAACTCCATACAGAAGATCACTGAACCTGAAGCTGAGATCAGTCCTGGAAATTTACCAGTGACTACAAATATGAAAGCCCCTGAGAACTTGAAGCATAGTGTTAACCATGATGATGTTTTTGAGGTATATGGCTTTATGATTATTCTGGAGGAATTGTAAGAATGTTCAATTTGCTTTTTCATTGCTCCTAACTAAAGATAAAAACCTGATGTTGCCGGGCGTGGTGGTGCATGCCTGTAATCCCAGCACTTGGGAGGCTGAGGCAGGAGGATCGTGAGTTCAAAGCCAGCCTCAGCAACTTAGTGAGGCTCTAAGCAACTCAGTGAGACCCTGTCTCTAAATAAAATACAAAATAGGGCTGGGGATGTGGCTCAGTGGTGAAGTGCCCCTGGGTTCAATCCCCAGTACCAAAAAAAAAAAAAAAAAACAACCTGATGTTATGATTGCAAAAAATAGGCTAAAGAATTCATCATTGAGAAATTTCACATTTACTAAAATTGCACTTATTTATTAAAGTATAATATTTATACAGTTTTTATTAAATTATGGTCTGTTCTATAAAATAAATTCTTTTATTTCTAAAACTCAAAAATGAAAAGGCTGTGATTGGTGTAAGTCCACTATTTGACTAAGCTTTTATTTTTGAATGTAAATGGTTTTATGGTTAAGTATCTTGATATGTTGAGATGTTTTTAGATGTAGAGTTTCTTCTAGTGGATCAACAAAAACTCTATCTTAGAAGCAAATTTTGTTGAGATATAACTCATTCTATAGAAGTCATCCCTTTAAGGCCTACAGTTCAGTGGCTTTTAGTGTGTGTGTGTGTGTGTGTGTGTGTGTGTGTGTGTGTACACGTAACCATCACCACAGTCACTTTCTGAACATTTTTGTTACCTCAGAGAGAAATCCTATATACCTTGTCACTGCTCAACCTCTTTATCCCCCTCAGTCCTCAGCAACCACAAGTATACTTTATCTGCCTTTATAGATTTGTCTATTCTTGACATTGACATTTTGTATAAATAGAACCATGCCATATGTAGTCCTTTGTAACTAATTTCTTTGGCTGAGCATATTGTCTTCAAATTCATATTGTAGTGTATATCAGTGCTGTTCCATTGTATGCCACATTTATTCTTCAATTGATGGACATATAGCCTATTGCAGTTTTTGGCTGTAATCAGTAAGGCTGCTGTGAATATTTATGCACAGGTTTTGTATGGATGTGTATTTTTATTTCTCTTGTGTATAGGAGTAGAATTGCTGAAACATACAGCAACTCTAGATTCAACAGTTTGAGGAACTGCCAAACAGTTGCACCATTTTATATATTCCCTCCATACAGTCCTTGTGGTAATATAAGGTGGTGATATTATAATATTTTAATAAGAATATTTGAAGCATTTTTTTATATGTAGCTGCACTGTATACTACATACTAGCTAGAAAGGACTAAGTAAATTAAATAAAATTTTAAAGTTGAGCTTTTCAGTCACACTTGTCAATGGTCAGTAACCATATCTGGCTGGTTAGTGTCTCTCACTAACCTGTGTTAGCAGAGATATAGAGCATTTCCATCACTGTTGGCATTGGTATCTAGAATTAGGGATGTTTTGGGTTATAATAACTTTTTTTCTGAAAGTTCAAAGTACATCATTTATTTTCACATTTATCCTGTGAGCTTGCGTTTACTGCAGGAGTAAAAAACTCACTCTGGGTGCCGTGGCACACACCTATAATCCCAGTGGCTTGGGAGGCTGAGGCAGGAGGATTGCAAGTTCAAAGCCAGCCTCAGCAAAAGTGAGGTGCTAAGCAATTCAGTAAGATCCTGTCTCTAAATAAAATACGAAATAGGGCTGGGGATGTAGCTAAATGGTCTAGTTCAATCCCCCAGTATCAAAAAACAAAACAAAACTCACATCTTTTGAATATATTATAGATGGATTATGACTCTAATATACCGTGTATGCATTGAAGCTTATATAACATAGACTGAAAAGGTTATGCTTATCCCAGCGAAGTTAGTACTCACTTAATGAGTCTTTATGTTTAAGGTACTGTGTTTGGAGTGATAGTGGTGGAAAGTAAAAATAATCAACGTCAGGTTGTGCTTAGGGTCTAAGAAAAGTACTAATGTTGCAGAAGTTGAGAAAAGAGATCTTTTTCTAGCTATGAAGATCCATGGATCCTTTTAAGGAGGAGACATTTGACCTATATTTTTAAAATATTTCCATTGAAAAAAATAGGAGAACTGAATGAAATGTGGAGGGGATAATAAGAGCAAAAGAATGAATTTGGAAAATGTTAGAAAGAATATGTTCCATCTGATCAGATATGTCCGGATTACTGTTAGGAATTTCACCGTGATAGAGCTATGTATCATTGTTATATTATAATAGCTACTGAATTCTAGAAGCTTGATGGCTTTTTGAAGAAGGTAGCAGAAAATATAGACTGCAAGTTAGTTGTGAGAATATTATAGGAGATAAAGCATGTAAATATCTCTGGCTGCAAAGAAGGGAGAAGAGGAAACAGTGACATAACCATGACTAATTAGGTTGACAATGCCATTAACAGAATAGGGTTTTGAAGAGAATATATAGACTTGGAAGAACAGGTTTACTTTTGGATATGTGGAATTGAGCAATTGGCGAGATCAGTTAGACATTTCCAACAGAAGTATGGATCTTCAGCTCAGAAGAGAAATCAAAGCTAAATTAAAAATTACAGAATTGTTTATAGTAAACAGTTTTTGAAGAAAATGCAGTATCTTTGTGGACAGCCTAAAAAAGGAGGAAATGTGAGCTAACTGCCCACATTTGACTGTTTGGAGTGGTACTGGTAGAATGTACAAGTAACCAGGATTGTTTGACATGAGCAAAGGAGACAGAAAGATGGGAAGAGATTTAGAAAAATACAGTTCCAAAAGCCCATGTGTAGTTTAGTTTCATGAAGGGAAAAGTGTGGGCAACAATATAGATGCTGTAGATATCAAGACTAAATCATTTGTCCTTGTCCTTTTCTCTTATTCCCATTCATTCTGCCATTAAGTCCTGATAAGAATTTTTTCTCTTTACCAGCCACCATTGCTGTTACCTTTGCCTTAGACTAAGGAAAGATATAATCTCTTTTTCTTGAGGACTGATGATTGGTAGATTCCTTTTCTCCTGTCTTTCTCATACATTCTTTATACCAGAACTGTATGCCCAGCACTGTTTTAAATTTTAAGATAGGGTCTTGCCAAGTTGCCAAATATAATTTTGATCTTGTTTCTTTGTGGTTAGGCAACTTCTAATAATGACCCATACTTACTTAAATTGATTGTGTAGTCAGGAAACACCCATTCTCTAGGCAATTCAGTTTATCATTTTTGTCTCTTAACACTTACTCTGAGTTTATCCTGAATTTTAACTGTATGACTTGCCATACCTTTTATTTCCATGCATCCCTCTACTCAAAATATAATTCTTCTGTTTAGTCACTCTTAAAACCTAGAATATATTTACTAGTTTCCATTATATACAGTCTGGAACAGGGGTGGTAAACTAAGACTTCTGGCCTAAATCTAGCCCTCTGCCCATTTTTGTATGACTTGCAAGCTAAGAATAAGTTGATTTAAAATTCAGTAGAACAATACTATTTTATGATATGGAAATTACATGAAATTCTCATAATGCCATACATAAATAAAGTTTTATTGGAACATAGTCACCCACATTTGTTTGCATATTGTTGAATATTTGAAACAGAGACTGTGTGACCCACAACACCCAAATGTAGTAGTACGTAGAGCACCTTTTGAAAGGACTTTGTTTCACCATATTAACTAAGAGTGATTTAGCCTGCAGAAAATCTGATTTCATATACAAGATATATAATACTGAAATTTTTCTATTAATATTTTTTTTCTAACAAGTCGTTTTCTTTGCTGTCTGACAGCACTCCATTATAGGTCCCCGGACTGGTTGCCAAATATTAGAAAAAAAATCATGGAGAATATTAAAAATCTGTCTACAAATTGGGTAAAAATTGCCATAAATTTGTTTTAAGAGTAGACCATCTGAACCCAGTCATCATTAAAAAAATAAATTTAAGAATTAGGGAGAGATTTTTTTTTTAACAAAATTTTTTTTCCAGTACTAGGGATTGAACCCATGGACACTGTACCACTGAGCTGAATCCCTACCCCTTTTTATTTGTATCTTGAGATAGGGTCTTGCTAAAGTTTATGAGGCTGACCTTGAACTTGTATTCCTCCTGCCTCAGCCTCCCGAGTCACTGGGATTGTAGGTTTGTGCCATTGTGTGGTGAGGGAGACATTCTCTTAAGGCACCATCATTAAACTTGAGTTTTTCAGAGGCAGGGATTGCGTTTTATTCATTTGTGTCTGTATATCCCTGAATATAGTACCAGGCACATAGTAATCATTAATATCATCGAATAAGGCCTGCCACAGAAATTTCTCCCAAAGGTATTTTCATATATTGTTAATAGTTACCATAGTTTATGGCCATATTTTGAACAAGTCAAATCATATACTAATTTTAACTATTACAATAAAAAGTTTTCCCCAGTGGCTCAGGAGGCTGAATAGAATCATGAGTTCAAAACCAGCCTCAACAACTTAGCAAGGCACTAAGCAACTCAGTGAGACCCTGTCACTAATAAAATATAAAAAAAGAGCTGGGGATGTGGCTCAGGGCTTAAGCGCTCCCACTACCCACCCCACAAAAATTTTCATGCATGTTCTTACTATTCTTTGTTTTTCTTTTGATGTTTTTATGACAAACTATTCACTTTAAGAATTCCAAATATAACTTTAATAAATATTTCCCTTTTTTTCTTTAGGAATCTGAAGAACTTTCTTCTGATGAAGAAATGAAAATGGCAGAGATGCGACCACCATTAATTGAAACCTCTATTAACCAGCCAAAAGTTGTAGCACTTAGTAATAACAAAAAAGGTTAGATGTTGAAGGAAAGCACTAATAGAAATGACTTGAATAAAATTTGTGAATTTTTAAAGATAGGTTTCATTGAATGTTATCTTATTTAAAGCATATTTTAGAAACACATTTTTAAACATGCCTTCCTGAAAAGTTCTCCTCCTAAAAAAAATCTACCAGGATTTTTCTTAATAGATTTTTTTCTCTCTTTCCATGTAAATTTTCTTATAAAGGCATGGACTCCACAGGCAGATAAGCCTAGGTTAGAATTCCATCTCACTACTTAACCTGTTACGTGATCCTTGGGTTATTTAATTTTATCCATATGTACATACCTGTTTTGATATACAGTGAGACTGATGAAGGATTTTGTATCAAGTGCCTGGATTATATAAAGTATTATGTAGTACAGTACTTGATATATAGTAGATTAATATTATGTATCCCAGAAAAAATTTTTAATTCCTTCCCCCAACTCTTGTGATCTATTTGTTTTTGTAACTGAATTTCAGACTCCTAGAAATGAAATGGATCTTAATGACTATCTCTTTTCACTCATCCCTTACCACCAATGCCTTATTACCTTTATGTTATCTCTACCAAATGTTTATCCAGAGTTTTGCCTTTGTGGCATCAATGATACTTATTATCAAGGTATACCTTGTGTTTATAATGATTGTGGTAGTGATTACTAATATTTGTTTAGCACTTCACTTATTAGTTGCTTACAAGTATTATGCTAAATATTTTATATGCTGTTATCTAAGTGTCATAATAGCTCCATAAGAAAGAAAAGAAGAGCAATGTATCTAGTAAAGAACATCAAAAACCATCTACTTTAATAGTATTTTAAAAATTAAGAATTCAGTACACAAATAACCTTGAGGTTGAGTTTATAAGACTACTTGAACTATGTTTCTAAGATCTGAGAACAGCAAAAATACTCTTAATTCATATGATCATTCATGGATGCGTCTATAAACACTTTTTCTATGACTTGGTTAGAATTTAGGTAGTTTAAAAGTACTTCTTTTGTTTTGTTTTTGGTTCTAGGGATTGAACTCAAGGGCACTTGGCCACTGAGCTATATCCCCAGCTCTATTTTGTATTTTACTTAGAGACAGGGTCTCACTGCGTTGCTTTAGCACCTTGCTTTTGCTGAGCCTGACTTTGAATTCATGATCCTCCTGCCTCAGCCTCCCGAGCTGCTGGGATTACAGTCATGTGCCACTGAACCCAGTAAAAGTACCTTTTTTTCACTAATTTTTTTTTTTTTTTTTTTTTTTGCAGTGCTGGGGATTGAACCCAGGGCCTTGTGCTTTTTCACTACTTTTTAAAAGCACTGCTTTCTATACTACTTGTCTATAATAGAATATGAACAGTCTGATTCTGTTTAATATAATTGTTAAATTAAGAGCCATCTCACACATTGAGAGGACGCCATTCATAAAAAATTCTGTGAAATACTTTAAAAACATGAAGAAAGAGCTGACCTTTGAAAAATCTTTGATTTGGTTGTTGTGTGTTTGTGGATTTCTTACATTGTTCCTTTCAATTATCAGCATATGTTGAAAAAAATTCCACATATTTATGAGATAATTTCTTATCCAGATAAGGTTAGAAATGTAAACTAAAAACTGTATTTTTGGTTTTGGATTTTCAGAATTATAAATGGCTAGAATGCATATTCACTATAATTGAGATCCTTAAAAGCAGTATATTGTATCAGTAAACTCAATCAAATTCTGGGAAGCCCTTACTTTGATTACATTAGAAACAGTATTGAGCCAAGTGAGGTGGTGCCTGCCTATAATCCCATCAATTTGGGAGGTCTGTCAGGTGTATCTAGCCTCTGCAATTTAGCAAGGCCCTGTCTCAAAATAAAAACTAAAAAGACTTTGGGGATATAGCTCAGTGGTAAAGTACCTCTGGGTTCAATCCCTAGTACCAAAATAATAATAATAATAAAAAAAGTATCATGATCTTAAAATTCTTTAATCTTTGTGTGTATTTAGGACTGAATTTTCAGCAGTGCCTCTGGTTATCTTATTCATATTACATATTACCTCATATATGGAAGCAGGACAATGTAAATGCCATTTGTCATCAGTAGAAAACATTTCCCACAAATTCTTGGTCAGTTTATCAGTGGTCTTAATTTTTGTTTGTTTGTTTGTTCCAGATGACACAAAGGATACAGATTCTTTATCAGATGAAGTTACACACAATAGCAATCAAAATAACAGCAATTGTTCTTCTCCATCTCGGATGTCTGATTCAGTTTCTCTTAATACTGATAGTAGTCAAGATACCTCACTGTGCTCTCCAGTGAAACAAACTCATATTGATATTAGTTCCAAAATCAGGTTTGTGAATATCTTACAAAATTATTTATTTATGCAATAAAAAATATGACTAAAACAAAAAATTTCACAAATATTATAGAAGTGGTTCAGGCAGTATGTTTTCTTCCTCCATTTCATAGCTTATTATCTATTTCATTTTTATACATTTTCATTCGAAAGCAGTTTTTTAAATGGGAAACAAAAACAAGATAGATTCTCAGTCTCTTCATGAAAAAGTTGAACATTTATGCAGTATTTCTAGGTATTACAGCCTACACAGCCTATTTGGAGTCATTCAAACTCAAAGCATTATTTTTGTACTTAGAAATGCAGGATTGTTTTGGGGGATGCTACTGAAGGGTTCATTCAGGTCCTCTTGATTGGTGCTGTATGTTTGGTCTAGACTTAATTTTGTACAACATACCCACTGAGAGAAATATAAACATTAACTTAATTCCAGTATCCTGGAATTTAACAGGCGTTTAAAACTTACTCTCTTTAAGCTCTTAAGAAATTTGGCTGTTAAAACAAACTGAGGTCTAGGGTTGTGGCTCAGTGGCAGAGCACTTGCCTAGCATGTGTGAGGCACTGAGTTCAATCTTCAGCACCACATAAAAATAAATAAAATAAAGGTATTGTGCCCATCCACAACTAAAAATATTAAATAAAAACAAAAACCAAAATTGATTTCCATGCATGTATGAGTTTGTTGGGATCAGCCCAACTACTGTGTATAACCATAAAGCTCTAATTTTAAACATTTAAAAAACAAAAACAAAACAAAAACTTAAAAGTCTTTTGACTTGGGTGTCAGTCTTTCAGCTGGAGTCTGCTTGAGAGAAAGATTGGGCAGCAGTTGAACAAAAAGCTGATTGTACAGATATTTTAAACTATCATTTAGAGTTAAATTGTGTGTTTTAAAAAGGAGACAAATTTTATGCCTGAAAATGAGTTTAGATATTTTGTAGTTATAATTATTAATCATTTGAATGTGTTCTCTGAATTTTAGGTTATGACCTAGTGTTTTAAAAAACCAGTTGTGATCTCTTAGATGTTAAGATAATGATTAATTGGTTAAATAAAATTTTTATTAATCATTTTGTATAATGAAGTTATATATTTTATATAATGAACTTATAATGAAGGGTTAAGCAAGGAATATACCAAGAACTGTTTATGCTGTATTTCTAATACTAAATGTTACCTTTTGTTTACTGGAGAAACAGTATTAAGGAGTATTTGTAGAAACATAACTTAAATATAAGAGGACACAGATGTGTTTGTGTACCACCAAATAGAAATAACATGTTTTCTCTAATTTTGAAATGGTGTTTTTGTAAAATATTTGACAGGTACAATGTAGCCACTTAGAATAGTGATTAGATTTAGTTTCTCTTTTGATCCTTTAATAATGTAAGGCTTCAGAATTACCCATAAAAATGTCCTGTGTTCTTTACATCACTACTAAGGTTATTGACTTTCTCTCCATATATCTGCCCATCCTCAAGCATTTCATATTTAGCACATTTGTAAAAAGGTAAGGATCAGAATGGGATACAAAATTTCACTTTGTTCATAGTTTGTATTAAACTATTTTGTGGCAAATTTGAGCATATTGATGAAAATTAATCTTCATATTATCTGAGTTTCAATGACATTTTGTCTCCAATTTAATATAAACCTATATCACTTGACTTAAGGTAATATTTTTCAGTTAAATTTATTTTTAACTAATACATAAAAACATGAAAATTGTCCAAGTTATTGGAGTAAGGTGTTGTTTTGATACACGTATATATCATGTAATGAAGGTTATACTTTAAAATTATAAGCTTGATAATAAATGCCTTTCATATATGACTCCATGAACTCTTTTAACTTGTGTTATGTATGCATGAAATAGTTATTAATGGTTCCCCCGTTACCAGGAAAATTTGGTTTTATTAGTTTTTCAAAAAACTATCTTTATTTTAGGCAAGAAGATGAAAATTTTAACAGCCTTTTGCAAAATGGAGACATTTTAAACAATTCGCCAGGGGAAACATTCAAGGTTCATGATAAAAAAGATTTTAACTTACCTGAATATGAGTTGAATATTGAAGAGCGATTAGTTCTAATTGAGAAAAGTGTTGATTCAACAGCTACGTCTGATGAATCTCACAAATTAGACCATATCAACATGAATCTTAATAAACTTGTGACTAATGATACATTTGAACCAGAGATTATGGAAAGATCAAAGACACAGGATATAGTACTTGGCACAAACTTTTTAAGCATTAATTCTAAAAGGGAAGCTGAACATTTAGAAAATGGAAACAAGTATCCTAATGTGGAATCCATAAATAAGGTAAATGGACATTCTGAAGAAACTCCACTGTCTCCTAATAGGACTGAACCACAAGACACCAGTTCTTCTGTAGACATGGGTGTTTCCAAAAGCACTGAAGATCTCTCCCCTCAGAGAAGTGGTTCAATAGGATCTGTTGTAAAATCTCACAGTATAACTAATATGGACACTGGAGGTTTAAAAATTTATGACATTCTTAGTGACAATGGACCTCAGCAGCCAAGTGCAGCAGTTAAAATCACATCTGCTATTGATGGAAAAAATATAGTCAGAAGCAAGTCTGCCACATTGTTGTATGATCAACCATTGCAAGTATTTACTGGTTCTTCTTCATCTTCTGATTTAATATCAGGGACAAAGGCACTTTTTAAGTTTGATTCAAATCATAATCCTGAGGAACCAGATATAATTAGAGTCACCACAAGTGAACCACAATCTACACCTCATATATATGGTCCTCCGCAATATAATATTCAATACAGTAGTAGTGCTGCAGTCAAAGACACTTTATGGCACTCTAAACAAAGTCCCCAAATAGATACTGTCAGTTTTCCTTCTCAGCGCCTTCCAAGATCAGAGAGCACAGAAAATCACAGCTATGCTAGACATTCTGCTAACATGAATTTCTCTAACCATAACAATGTTAGAGCTAATACTGCATACCATTTACATCAGAGACTTGGCCCAACAAGACATGGAGAAATGTGGGCCCTCTCATCAAATGACCGACTTGTTCCTTCAGTAACTCGAAGTACAATTCAGCGACAAAGTAGTGTATCTTCAACAGCATCCGTAAATCTTGGTGATCCAGGTCCCACAAGACGTGGCCAAATTCCCGAAGGAGATTATTTATCATACAGAGAGTTACATTCAATGGGAAGAACTCCTCCAATGATGTCAGGATCACAGAGACCTCTTTCTGCACGGACATACAGCATTGATGGTCCAAATGCATCAAGACCTCAGAGTGCTCGACCCTCTATTAATGAAATACCAGAGAGAACTATGTCAGTTAGTGATTTCAATTATTCACGGACTAGTCCTTCAAAAAGACCAAATGCAAGGGTCAGTTCTGAGCATTCTTTATTAGATCCTCCAGGAAAAAGTAAAGTTCCTCATGATTGGCGGGAACAAGTACTTCGACACATTGAGGCCAAAAAGTTAGAAAAGGTAATTGAACTTGAGTTTTTTATTCTGTTCATAAACTTAATTTGTGTTCTTAAAATGCGTGGTATTCTTTGTCTTTTAATCAAAGTGAAACAAGGTACTATGAATTATTGATTATCTACTTACATTCTAGGAGTTTTTCCCTGATACTGGGAACAGAGTTCCAAGTTTAAACTTAGGACAGTTGAGATGGTAGTGTAAGCTTTTTTTCTTCTTACTCCCAAAGGATTCTAATGGTCATATATTCACTTTTTATATTTATGTTTTTAAATCTTTCAGATTGTACATTTACTAGAAATAATACGTGTACCTCTGTTTAGCATTTTCTGACCTCCTGCTCACTACTAATAACTATTGATAATGTAATTGTTTTGAGAAAATATCAGTTCACTATATAGTTAACAAAATAACAGGAGATGTGTTTGCAAATATAAATATTTCATCTAACATTGTCGTTGACACAGATGATTTCTGGCATGGCATTTATTCTCGACTTCTCTCAACTGCATTTCTGACCTTCTTAAACTTGAGTTTTTCTATGGCTCCAGTGTGGCTTGGAAGTAGTTGATAAAATAATGCTCTTGTTCACTTTAGACCTTTAAATGTAGATCCTTTTGAAATAAGTTAAAAATTAAAGAATATTATTCTATAAAATTAGTATACATGCCATGGAATGTGGCCCAACTGTTTAAGGCATATTCCTTAAGACTTAGGTTTTTATATCAGTTCATATTAAATCACAGCATATAATATTAGCTCTTTCAGTGAGGTTTTCTCAGCTTTAGATAGCTGAACATCTGTAAGCTCTAGCTACCTCATTATCCCCTTATTATTATGTTTCAGCCGTAAGTCTACACATACTATTGGGGCTATTTGAAATTGTGTGCTTTTTATGAGGAATTTGGAAATTTAACAAAGGAGAGGAGTAATATAGCTCTGTTTATAAATAGTCATCTGGTGGCAGTGTGGAACTAGATTTTAGGAGAAAGAAGGGTATAGCCAGGTTTCAGTTATGAGGCCATTTGGTGATCCAGTGAAGAAATGAAATATGAACTCTTATCAGAGGAATTGAAGTGAAGGAACGAATTCAAGAGATGGTTCTGAAATCGACTCTACTTCTGATTGAATATTCCTGTAACCAGTGATTGAAGAAAAGGGATATAGCTTGAGATTTGTGCCTTAAATAACTGTTTTGGGGGAATGCTACTATTGCTAGACATAGATGCAGAGTGGACTTGGAGGAAGAAAGGCATTGGTTATTATGTTCTGTGTAGTTTACTTCTAGAGGGCTTATTCTCCCACTTCTTTTTTGTCTGACTGATGTGTCTGGTCTTCAGTAAATACGAAGCAAGTTCATTGTGCCTCTGAGCTTTTTTTTTCCCCATTGCATAAAATACATATTTAGAAATTTGCTGTGCAGTTTCTTGGAAGAGCGTATGACAGTATTTTTCTAGTTGTGTCTTTTTTTTTTTAACATTTTAAAAAATTTATTTAATTTTGATTCATTGAACACAAATGGAGTACAGCTATTGTTTCTCTGGTTGTACACAAAGTAGTCGCACCATCTGTGCATTCATACATGTACACAGGGCAATGATGTCTGTCACACATTCTGTTATTATTATTATTACCCCCCCATCCCGACCCCACCCCTCCCTTCCCTCTATGCTATCTATCCTTCCTCCATTCTTGGCCACCCTTCCACCCTACATTATGCATCATCATTCACTTATGAGAGAGACCATTCGGCCTTTGGATTTTTGGGATTGGCTAATCTCACTTAGCATAACAGTCTCCAACATCATCCTTTTGCCTGCAAATGACATAATCTTATTCTTCTTTATGGCTGAGTAATATTCCATTGTGTAAATATACCACAGTTTCTTTATCCAGAATCAAGCTCTTCAGCCTGGTTCAGTTAGGGATTTATTTTGAGAAATTTTGTTAATAAAATTTGGGCCAGATTATGGGGTATAGATGGTCGTAATAGTTAAATTTATTTAGGGTTTACAAACTGCCAGGAAGCACCATTGTATAGTTATCTCTCAGCACAAATATTTCTAAATTTTCATGCAAGACTTATGAGTTATCTTATTATCACATTTTGTAGTAAAGAAATTGAGGCACAGAATAATTTAAGTAATTTTTTCAGAATGATACGTGTTACATAGAGTAAGGAGAACAATTTTAAAAGCCCAGGAGAACTATTTAATGCTCTGAGCTAAAAAGACTAATAATGATAAAAGAGATATTTTAGAATATCTCAGGCAAAAGTTTTTAGGATGAATGGATAAGAGTTTGGAAAACAGTTTCGATAATAAAGCAACTAAAATGATTAATACCTGGGCTAGGATCGTGACTAAAGTGGAGATGAATCTGACACTTTGACAGCAGTTATTTGGTTTTAGGGATTAGATGAGGGAAATGATTCAAGAAGTAGCCAAGGTTTCTGGTTTGATATATTTGGTGATAAGTGTTTTTTTGTTGCTTTGTTTGTTTTAATACTGGATATTAGGAGATTGGTGTCCTTAGTCCATTGTGGTGTAGTATGAAAATATGGAAAAAAGTAATTTTCTTGCTTTTGAATATTTTGTATTTGATGTGATGATTATGTGTCCAAGTAGCTTGGAATATAGTATATTAGGATAAATGATGCAAATTTGGGATACAAAGCATATACTCGTGAGTTTTTCTCTAAGAGATACTGAAAAGATAAAATATTATTTTAAGTAAGTTTAAGTTGCTAATGATGCTGGGCACTTTTATTCTGAAAACAGTCCATTTGAGTTCTGTGATATGTAAGCACATAAGACTTCTCCAACAACTTTCCCTATCACTAGCTGCCAGGAATTTTATCATTTTAAGGGCAGGGTGGTATGCAACCAAACCTTTATATATAGATTTTATCTTTGTTCTTCCTTTAATTTATATCAGAGGTTCTCAATTTTAATATGTGGGTTCTATAAATCAAACCATATTGTAGATTATGAAGGATTTCAGAGATTTTCAGATTAATTTTGAACATTTTGTAATTTTTTGTTCTTATTCAATGATAAAACCTGACCCTACCCCCTACAAATAATGTTATATGTGGTTCTTTTTATTTATCTGAATAATTTAGTACTATTCTGCCACCGTCCTCCCCAAAATAATATCTCTCAGTAAAAATAATCTAGAATTCTTAATACTGGAGCATAATTTGAATAATATATATAGTGAAAAAATCTTATATTTTTTATATTTTATTTCTATAAGCTCCCATTTTAGGTTAGAGATAGCTTCTTTTCATATGTTCAAAAACATTGTAAAAATTATATTCTGAAATTTTCCTTTTTTATTTATTGAAATGACTTTGTTCTCATTCATTAAATGTGAAAATCAGTAATGTAATGTGTCATTATATAATGTGCAAACATACACATAATGTACCATACATGTAATCATACATGTAATATATGGGCAGCATAAGTATATTCATGAACATATTACTAATTAGGTATAGAGGCAGGATGTGAACTTCAATCTTCATTGATTCAAAGTATTGGAGAGTGAGAAGGGACCTCTGTTCATTTCCAGCACACACATACACTTCCATACACTTCCCTTTTTTTTTTTTTTTTTTTTTCCCCCTCAGCAGTGCTGGGGATTGAACCCAGGGCCTTTTGCTTGCAAGGCAAGACTCTACCAACTGAGCTATGTCCCCAACCCCACATACATTTCTAATGGCAGAGTGAGTGTTTAAAATTTTTCTCTAGGGGCTTTCACAATGCCTGCTGTACCTTGTAAATCCCAAAATTAGTTTACTACTTTGCTACAGTTGGGAATTTAGTAATGGTAGGTTTTCTATTGAAGTTTAATGGGGTTTTAAACATTTTAGTTATCCCTTTTTCCCTTTACCCATAAAAATTGTACCTGGAATCCAAACATAAAATAGATATCACCTTAAAAATCTCAAGACTGAATTAATTCGAAAAAAAATTAAAACTTTTGGGCTAGAGATATAGCTCAGTTGGTAGAGTGCTTGCCTTGTGTGCACACGGCCCTGGGTTCAATCCCCAGCACTGCAAAATAAAACAAAAAACAAACAAAAACCCTTTTAGTTTGAAGTTGAATTATTGTAGATATCAGCATTTGCTCATATTCCTTCCTACATAAAAACTTTAGACATGAAGCACACACTGTAGACCATAATATGGTTAGCATAACTTGATAAATGCCATGTTTACTTGTTTATGTTCCTTGGGGGGCTGGGGATTAAACCCAGAGCCTTCCTACCACTGAACTATACCCTATCTTCATTCAAAACTATCAGCATATAATGAGCATCATTGCCCAGGACTTTATGCCTTGCATTTAATTGGGCTCTGTACAGTGTGTTGTGACAGAAGGCAGTTGGACACAAGCCTGAATTCAAAACTAGACATATTTTGAGCTTCAGCCTTATTAGTAAGTGAAATATTTACAGTAAGCTCATCCATATTCAGAGATGACATAAAAAACTGTTCCAAAATCTGCGTATCATTAAAAGGGTCAATTAGGCCACTCAAGTGAGCACGTTAAAGCTTTGTGTAACAGATAGAGTGTGTTGTTTATGTATGTTTGTGTGTATGGATGAATTGTTTCTTTATTTTCACATTCTAATCACATGTTTACAGTACCTCTGAATTGCCTTGCTAAATCCTTATTCTTGGTGAAATGGTTTGGGAAAATGCATGTCTGGGCTATTAAATTTAGCTTTTTTTCTAGCATTATTTTAGAATCCTCAAAATAACTAAAATGATGTATATGGTGATTTTATAGATCTGTTTTTTTCTGGAATCTATTTCTATAGAACGAAATGGACTGTAGAAATACATTTGACTTAAAATTACTGGTTGACAAAATCTATCTTATATAGAGAGATTAGTTTAATGAATGACTATGTAGATACACATACATCTGAGTATGTCATCAGTTTCTATTTTCTGAAATATATAAAATGTTAGGAGTAAAGGAAATAATAGCTTTTATTAAATAACAGCAGCCATATGTTTATGCTTTCTTCCTTAGTGCTTAAACATGTGAATGGTTATATTTACATGTAATTTATGTTTATGTGGGTATGGTGTCATGTAACTCTATGGTAAATAGTGCTCATTGCTTTTAGCACCTCTGAAAAATTCAGTGTTGCATGATATTTCTTTGTGGTATCAGGTGGGGATACTTGTAAATAAATCTATGTACATAACATGTCTTGTGGATTTTGCATGCTATACTAATCTCTGTTAAATCTATCCCCTCTTTATTCAGAGCATGCTGTCAAGGTCCTTTAATTCCAATTTTACTGCTGTAAGCAGCTCTCACTATGGCAGCTCTAGGGATCTGCATGGCAGCCAGGGCAGTCTTGCCTTGAGTATTACAGACGGAAGAGGTTCTGGTGGGCACATTTTTCGAGTGAGTACCTACAGTAGAGCAGTACTTTTAGCGCATAGAAGAGAAATGCAAAGTTTTAAATGTTTTAATGTTTCTAGGAAAAATAAAAAGCTTAATGTGAGTTAGAGATCATGATATCCTCTGAGTTCTTGATGGCTTGTTTCTAAAACTTTCTTAAAAGCTGTTTTGGCCTATCTCTTCAGTATCTTTTACACTAATGATGTAATCAACTCTTGATTATTTATGTAGAAGGAATAATTTTAACTACAGTAATTAGGAATTGGCTACTAAGTATGTGTACAAAGTTAACTCATATTTTGCTGAAAATGATTAAGTGTGAAACTGGAGAAGATGTATTAAGTTCCAGGAAAAGGCAAAATCCAAATCCTTTATCACCCACTGTAGTCCTTAGTAGTGAAAAAGAAAGTTTTATTATTTTAATGAAAGTTAGGTATAAGACATAAAAATGGAAGAGAAAGAGAAGGACAAGACAACTCTCCTGGCTCAGTATTAGGTGGGGCCTCTTAAATAAATGTTACCTCTGTCCAGAAGATTTTTCTTCCTGTATTTAGCCTGTTTTATGCCTCCCCATAGTTTTGTTTTCATGTTAACCCTGCTTGCTTCTGTGTTCTTCACTTTTTCCTGAGTGCCCCCTGTGCATTCCCTCCCCACTTAAACATGTGTTTTGCTTCATTGTGTTCTAGAGTAGGAGCAGTCTCCTGGATTCACTTTGCTATAGCTACACCTGACCTAGTCTTACCCTGCCCTCTGTCACCTGCCGTCACTTGATCTCTATACTATTAAGATAGAAGCAATCTTTTTGAATTTCCTAATTTGAAAGAGTGAGATAAGGTTGATCACTGTTGAGCTGTAATTCCAGAGTCCAGTGAGTAAAGACCAGTGACTTTTATTAACTTGGGTATACTTTTCTTTTTATAGTCATCTGAAACAATTATTCTTTCCACATACTTTTATAATAACATTTTGTGCTTATTTTTCTTACCTTTAGAGCCTTTGAATCTGTTGAATTTACTTTTTAATTCATGATATACTTGTCATTATAAGAAGAGATAAGCATAGTACATTCAGGCTTCAGTTTAAACTTTAAGTTTTGAACTAAGGTGGTTATTATATATTCTAAAAGAACATCACAGGAAGGGAGAAGAAAAACGAAATATGCACTATGTAAGTACACAAAATTAGATCAAACCACATCCAAAAATGCTAAGCCATGGTTTGAACTAGCAACTAACGGCATGTGATAGATTGGTGGCAGATATAATTTTTAAGATTAAACTTTAAATCCTTAAGCTTATATGTTTTATGTAGTATATCATAATGAAGTAGATTTCAGATTATTTTTCAACATCCTATAGTTTACATTTCTATGTTGCTAGGAATATACTATTTTGAAAGTAACAGTAGTGTACTTCATCACAATCTTTTTTGTTTTCTAAAATATATCTTGTGTGTAGAACTAAAAAATATAGATGTCTTGTTTTCCAACATGTTTATAATAAGAAATATTCAGGATATTGACATTTTAGTCTAGTTTCCTCTAAAACTATCTCAGGAAAACTAGAATGTGAACATTATGAAGATAAGAACTAGTTGATCAAGTTTTAAAGCATTTCTCAAAACCAGTACTTCTAAAATATTGACGTGACAGAATTAAAATAATCAGGTTATATCAGACTAAGTTTATTGGTTCTGCTTATTATGATAATTCAGAAAAAATCCATTGTGGTTCTGTGCTGTTAAAAGAACAATAGTGGGGCTGGGGTTGTGGCTCAGTGGTAGAGCACTTACCTCACATGTGTGAGGTACTGGGTTCAATCCTCAGCAACACATAAAAATAAATAAATAAAGGTATTGTGTCCATCTATAATTAAAAATATTTTTTAAAAAAGAACAATAGTTAATTTTTTTTACCAAAAAACCCCCACTTTATTTAGTGCTCAGTATATTTTAGTTGCTCATAAAATTGAGGCTAACTTTCATTAATAATTAAATTTAGCTGCATTTGGTGGTGCATGCCTGTAATCCCAGTGACTTTGGAGACTGAGGCAAGAGGATTGCAAGTTTGAGGCTAGCATGGGCAACTAAGTGTGAGATCCTGTCTCAAAATAAAATAAAAAAATAAAAAGGTATGGAGATGTAACTCAGTGATAGAGCACTCCTAGATTCCATCCCCAGTACCACCAATCAATCACTTGATGGATGGATGGATAGATAGCTCAGATAGTTAAAAGCTAGATATTACTGTAAATAAAACTAAGAGGGAAAAGATCACATAGAATTTGTCTTTTACATGTATGTATTATAAAGAAAGATTAACAGTATATATCATATAGCATTTTCATACATAATAAGAAAAGACATCTTGCCATGTGCCTTGGGAAGAAGCTAAAGGTACTAATTGATGGCAGTGATGATTGTGATGTTTGATTTGGCTCTTCATCTTTCTGTTCTCCAGCAGTATTTTTTCCTGTTATCAAGCATCATCAACATTTTGGTTTTACATCTCAAAGGTTATTATTTGTTTGCTTTTTATTTCCCCCTCATTTGAAGCATCCCCAGACATCCAGTCCAGGAGATCCTTGCCAGGATGATACATTCATTTCAGGACAGCAGAACTCATCAGCTACACTTAGTCACAAAGATGTTCTTCCAGACAGCTTGATGAAAGTAGGTGCTTAGGAAATAAATGAAGTAGTATCTGTGAGTTTACTGTGTTTTGCAGCTTTTGAACTGGAAATCTCATATGTATATTAACTGAAAATACATTGTGAAGGCTTTACTACCTCAATTAGTAAAGATTAATTTAAAATAATTTAGAAATAGAAAATAGACCTTAACTATCTGCTATTTCTCAGTTTATTCCATGATTTTTCCACACTGGAGAATCACTTTATTGTTGCAATTTGACTTTATAGTACTTATTTTATCTTTTTAGTCAAGGACTTTTTGACATTTCTGATAGTAAACCTATTTGGAGAGTTGAACATGAACTTGTCTTAAATTCTTCATTTTAGGATCTTAACTGTTACTAAAACATTGTAAAGTTCTTCAAGTATAATTAGAAATGACCTTGAAAGGCTTGTAAATAGAGATGATGGTCCTGTTCTTAGTATTTCTGTAGCAAAAAATGTGCCATTCATTTAGAGATACATTATTTGTGGCCAATACCAAATGATAACCCTTTACCATTTCTCCCTCAGCTGTTCTTTCTCATTTTTTTAAACTTGCCTCTAATATAACAAGATGTAATTATGAAATATATTTATTATAGAAAAGTTTTATGTTGCTTTTGAGAGGAATCCAGCCATCTAATACTAAGTTCATATGTTTTTTAATCCCATTTTCTTTTAATTGAGTGCTATCATCCAGGTTTTTTTTTTTTTTTAATATATACTTTGTGGTTTATTTTACTGAGTTTGTTTTCTGCTCTTTGAATCTCCTGGGCCATCTGCTAATCATAGCTTACTACATTTTTTGTATATATTTAACACTGGTGTAGGCAAGACCAAATATCTAGGTGTCCAGAAGTCTTAAGAGTAGGTCGGTGGCAGGGGTTTTAGCTCAGTGGTGGAGTGCTTGCTAGGGTACGTGGGACTCTGGGTTCAAACCTTAGCACCCCACCCCCAAAAAGTACATAAGAATAAATGGCATGCATAAACAGAGGAAGAGCAAGGGCTCTGTACAGAATCATGCAAATAAAGCCATAGCACAGCCAGTTAATTACTCCTGGGCTGTTTAGTTGCTTCAAATCTATAGTGATCAAGTAATAACGATAGTTTAAAAAAAATGCAAGAATAATATAACATCTCTTTTTCCTTCTAGATTCCACACCAGTATAAGATTTGCCACAGAGTAATATCATCCTGTGCCCTGCCATAAAAACCAGACATGTTCCTAGACCTCAGCACTAAGTTCTCAAATATTATGGAATATACTAGTGAAAAAAGAGTACCCTTTTAAAATAATAATTTCTTCATCAAAGACAAGTTCACAGTAAGAATAGTATGAAGTTCTTAAAACTCTTGCCAAATTGTTCTCCAAACCTTTCAGCTTTTGGATAATTTTACGAAAGGGGGACATGACTGTCTTTCATAAAATTTCCTGGCAGTTTCCATGTGGACAAGGTTACCTTTATGTTAACCAACAAGGAAGTTTTAAGTGATTAAGTAGCTTAAACATTTCCTCTTTTCTACACAAAAATGTCTTTGTGCACAGACATAAGAGTGTAACATCTTATTTTCTAGCTAGATTCCTCACACTAACAGAATAAGCTTTAAGTCACATTTTCACAAAGGTAATTTTAAGTCCAAAATTCAATTTAGCCTCCAAAAAATGAGAGATATTAAATGTAGTCCTTTAACAACAAACAACTAATCTCAAGTTTTTTGTTTAGCTTATGAAAAATAAAGTTAAATATCAGTGTTTAATTTTTGGTTTGTCTATGGAATTGATATTAAGAGTTTTAAAGTTGCCACCTTCATACATATACACACACTGTACATGAAGGGAACAAATCAGTTTTCTACACATGAAGGGAATAAATCGATTTTATATTACATAGATACCTGTAATTAGTTAATTCTGGAAGAAACGGAATAAAGGTAGAAAAACATGGTAAATTAGGAAAAAATTATAACCCATAATTGGTTACTTTTTTCCAGAGGAAAAACATCAGCAAATGCACCTTTTTATGTATGTGTGCTGTGATTTAGTATGGGAAATGAGTACCCTTCAAATAGGCTTCCTTAAGTTTTAAAATTTCTGTAGACTATTTACCATGTTAGCATCTGCTTATTGCAGGAAGGAGATATATTCGTATCTAACAAAAAAGCAAATAATTTAAGATGTAGGTATGCTACTTTGATTTGAAAGTGTTAAAGAGTATAATTCACTATCAAGAAGCACTCAAGCAAATTTAGAACTAAGTCATTAATAGCTTTTCTTCTTTTAAGGTTTAAAATTGGAGGAAAATAGTAAGTGAAATGGTATTGTGTGATTTAGAACGTTAAAATTCTAGTGCTTTTGTAATGCTCCACAAAAGAATCCAAATATTTGTTAAAGACATTATTATTGGTCATTTTAAGATACTTCATGTTTTTCTTAGATGCCTTTGAGTAATGGACAGATGGGCCAGCCTCTCAGGCCTCAGGCAAATTATAGTCAAATACATCACCCCCCTCAGGCATCTGTGGCAAGGCATCCCTCTAGAGAACAACTAATTGATTACTTGATGCTGAAAGTGGCCCACCAACCTCCATATACACAGCCCCATTGTTCTCCTAGACAAGGCCATGAACTGGCAAAACAAGAGGTAAGAATAATCAAGACTGTTCGAAATATGAGACTTAAACTTTTCATGTATTCTTAGAGATTATTTAATTATTAGCAGTAAATCCATATAACACAGTTTTTACCATTTTGCTTAAAATTTGAGTTTCCTGTTAAGTTTATAAAGTATTAAACTTGGTAGTCTTAACTTGATTTTATGATCATATGACCTAGGATTAGTATTTTTGGCATCATGGTTTTTAAAATTCTAGGGCAGGTGCTTTTTCAAAACTGGTTGATGATACTCCAGTAGTTAGACCTTTTCCAGGAATATAAATAGTAGAACATTAAACTGAACTGACATGTCATTCTGGTAGCCTTCATTTGATCATAGTCTCCATGCTACTTTGAGTATTTTTAATCTTAGAAAGTTATGGGCCATATGTTCATGTCTTGATAGTTTATTGATAAAATGATCAATAACATTAGAAGTTTAGATATAGATCAGATGCTTTATTTTGGTTAAATCTCTGGTGAAAGGAGTGTTCTATAATAAAAAGTTAGTTTTTCCATGTTTTTTAACAGCTAGGTTATAAAACCTATTGTCAATTGATAAGATTTTTAAAATGCCACTTCTTTGGAGCTTATAAATAAATTCAGGAAATGAAAAGTTAATAACCTAAAATCATCAATGAATCTTTTAGATATCTTATGACACAAGGCAATAGATGGAGATACTGTAAAATTTAGACGTTCCACAAGTGAAAACTGATAATGTACATGGTCTGTTTTTATGTAGTGTGTCTTTAAAATTAATTGATTCCCTCTCCTCATAAGCAATACAATTAGGAGCTATGCTTTATAATACCACTGTGCCTTTAATAACTCACTAACTCATTAACATAATATTCTACATGTAGTTTCACTTCATCTGCCAAAATATTTATTTTTGATGAATTCTTACATTTTTTGGCTCAAATTTAATTCACCAGTATTTAAATATGGTGGTGTTACATTGTGAATTTTTCAGAAATGGTAATGTTTTCTTTATTTTTGTGTTAAATCAGATTCGAGTGAGGGTTGAAAAGGATCCAGAGCTTGGATTTAGCATATCAGGAGGTGTTGGAGGTAGAGGAAACCCATTCAGACCTGATGATGATGTAAGTTTTGTTTTTATAGCCTTGAACACCCATAGCGTTTCATTTATTAATGCAATACCTCTTATATGGAAACAAAAATCTAATTGATGTTGATGTAAATCTAATAAAAAAGACATCTTTTTTATTTCTTTCCATACTGTTCAACTTTCTGTATTGATTTTTGTGTTTTGTGTTTTGTTTTGTTTTGTTTTGTTTTGTTTTGTTTTGTTTTGTTTTTGTGGTACTGGGGATGGAATTCAGGAGAGTTGTATCATTGAGCTACTTTTTTAAAATTTGGAGACAGGGTCTCACTAAGTTGTCCAAGTTGACCTTAAACCTATGATCCTCGTGCTTTAGCCTCCCAAGTAGCTGGGATTATAGATGTGCATCACCATGCTCAGCTGTTTTGTAATTTGTTCAGTTCAAAGTAATTGAGGATAAAAGCCAAAAGTTTTGAATATTTTTGATATTGTCAAGGGACGTTTAATTTTCATACAAATTTTCCACAAATCTGTGGAAGTAATTTCATAAAATTAACACCATTACTAGAGGCAATAATAACTTTTGGTTTTCACAGTACTACTCAGATAAATCAGGGGAAAAACTTGTAACATGATTCAAATATTTGCATGATGTGGAAAAAGAATTATTTCTTGTTATTCTGTTATTTATGCTTATAGTTTTTAGTTAAATAATTATCTTTTTTGTTGTTGTTGCTGAAAGGGTATATTTGTAACAAGGGTACAGCCTGAAGGACCAGCATCAAAATTACTGCAACCAGGTGATAAAATAATTCAGGTAATTAAGATAAATTTTTTTATTTTCTTTCATTTTATAACATACTCAAATATTTTCACAATTTAAAATATTTCCACTTTATACCTTGAAAATCATGCTTATATGTTTGCTATATCATTGTATTTTGTTTAAGTTTCAGTATGTTAATTTTTACTAATTTAGTTGGTCAGAGTACTGCTTCTTGGAAGTAAGCTATTCATCATGTCAAAAAGGAGAGAAAAATTTGAGAAACTTTTTATTTTCCCATGCCCCCTCCTTTTCTTTGTTTCTTCAGCAACTTATTTTAACTAAACACATACATAGTGCACTCTTAAGAGGAAGACAAACCTCAGACACAAGTACAACTGTACTTCTCTACCTCTGCCTTCATTGTTGTTAATTCAGGTAACAATGAGAAATAACTCTCAAACCAAAAAATGATAACAGAGATGTTTGAGTTGAGTAGCTGAATATACAGATTGGAGCCAGACTGCTTGAGTTTGAATCCTGGCTCCAACGCTTTTTTAAAAGAATAATTTAAAAATATTTTTTACATAATTTCAGTCTCAGAGAAAATCTGCAAAAATAGTATAATAAACATCTGTATACACTTTATTAGGTCACCAGTTAGCTGACATATTGCCACATTATCTGTGGCATGTTCATCTGCTCTGTGCCCCTCCCTCCAAACCCTCCCCCATTTTGTTTTTCCAAATCGTCTGGGAATCTGTAGTTTCAGAATTTGGTTTTTTTTTTTTCCATTAGTAGAGGTTGAACCCAGGGCCTTGCCTGAGTCTGATCTACATCCCCAGCTCTGTGGTTTCATTTTATGATTGCCAAAGTTACTTTGTCTATCCATGAATGGATTTTCTGTTCTCTAGAATAAGATTCTTTGAGTGTTATTATGAGAAACAGAATTTCATTTTTATGAAGTCCATCTGAGTATCTGGTGCAGAATAAGACCTCAGTCAGTGTTAGCCTTCATACTTCATAATAAAGTGTGGTGGTCTTGATCCAATGGTCTAAGGTAGTGGAAAGAGTTGACTTTTCCTCTGCTGTCCTTGGAGTTTGGTCTCCTCAACTGCACCATCAGCATATACACAACACCATATCTGACATTGTCTTAGTTCCTATACCGGGTTGCTAAAACAGAATTATCTGAAAATTTGAAAAAAATACAGGTTTCTGGGCACCATTTTCAGAGACTTATTTTCCATACCTATGGGTGGTCCCATTAGTCTAAAAGTTATTTTAAATTGACAAAGTGAGTTTTTTTTTTTCTGCCAGGTTTGCAAAGTACCTGGTAGAAATGCAAGTTCAAAAATATAAATACATTACTATGAAACGTTTTTCCTAAAATAATTTTTTTTCTCTTTGTTTTAGGCTAATGGCTACAGTTTTCTTAATATTGAACATGGACAAGCAGTGTCCTTGCTAAAAACTTTCCAGAATACAGTAGAACTCATCATTGTACGAGAAGTTTCCTCATAAGCACTGTGGACAAAACAAGATGGGGGGAAGGACAGCAAGATTTATTGAAAGATACTTGCAGGGGAAATTAATATTTTGACTATTTTTATATATAAAAAAGAACTCAATTATGTTCAAATTTGTACATTAATGAAATAATGGAGCTTGTGGTTAGAGGGAAAGAACCACTGTACAGAATATAAAGGAGACTGTTGAATTCATACCATATAAAATTTGTTGTTAGGTTTTTAAACATAGCAATCAAGGCTACAGAAACAAGCTTATGTTGTTTTTGTATAGATTGTAGGTTTATTTTTGGATTTCATACACATGACTGAACTGTGTACAAGGCAATAGTTAGCCTTGATTGTAGCCCAGAGAGAGATGGCAGAGCTATCTATCTCAGCTTTTATGCCCTTATTTTTATTCAACTGGTGTTAATGTTTTTCTGCTGAAACTACTTTTTTTGATGTGGGCAAGAGATTTGAAGTGTTGGCTTTTGCTATGTGCATATTGAGTTGAAGAGTGAGTAGGTGAAGGTGGTGCTGATGGGTTCACTTTCCAAGGCCAGATTAAAACAGTTATTTCATATAAAAATCTGGAAGCAAAGAATGAAAAAAAAGCTCTGTTAATGTGTTTTTATTAATAGAATAATGCAATAAACATGTAATGTCTTTTTAAAGAAGTGAAAAGACAATAATTGCATTTTATGAGCTCTACAAGATCTGTTCTTGTCATAGCCATTGACTATACATTTGCTACTGGTGGATTGAATTTTTAATATTTTAGTCACAGGAAATTTTTAACTCTACTGTAGATGCATGTCCATGCATTTTCTGTGCTATGGAAAATCCCGTTTTGTTTTTGGTTTTTCCTTTTAGAAAATGGTGGTACTTACAAAGTCTGTTTTATAATTAGTACTCCATTTATTCTAATTTATAATTATTATTTTAAGCAGCAAATGAAACTAAAATGGCCAGTTTTAAAATTGTGTTGCCTGTAACACTACAAAATGTAAGACGGTTTGGGAAAGCCTCTTGGTTTTTGTTTGGCCTTGCATTGCCTTGGTAAAGTAAAAGGAAACATGGAGTACGCATGGAGCTAGGAAACCAAAGCAAGTTTGTGAAACTGGCACAGTGATAGAGAATTGCTGTGGAGAGTTGTAGAGCAAAGGGATGGGTCCTTGAGGCCTACCAGTGTGTAAAGGTGTTCAAATAAAGGGCTGTTCCTACAGGTGACATTAAATGTGAACTCAATGCTTTAGAGTCTTTAAAGGGTTTCGAAGTGCATCAGTGTAATAGTGTTTTACCACCAACTGCCTTCGTTCCTAGTTACTGTAACACGTATTTGATCGTAGAGGTTTATTAATTTTTGTTTATCCAAACCATTAATTTTTTGTTTTGTTCTATGTAATCAAATAAAATTTGAATAACATGCAATGGTAAGAATTAATGCATGGTTATTTGGACCAGAAAAAAGTGCCATAGAAGACCAATAACTGTTTTTAGTTGAGGCTAGTCTGAAACTTTTTATTAGAGCAATATTCGGTTTCTTGCATTCATTTTTTATGTCTAAGAAATGTAATTTGGGAATTTTTAATGTATTATGCTTTTTTCTTCAACCTTGATTTAATGATGATGTATAGAACTAGCTAAAACATCAACCTACATCATTTTTGCAAAAATGAGTTGGACTACCTTCCATTCTTTCTAGTCAAGTAGGCAGCACTTTTAAAAATATGTGACTCAAATATTGCACTTCTTTCAAGATGTTATCAATTGATTATTGTATCTGTATAGTTTTAATAATTTTGATTGAAACCCTTTAACAACTCTTTGTAAATTTTAACTCATTTTAGTTGATTTTCAGTACTCTTTACATAGGAATTGATTTTTATGGATATAGTAGAAGAAATGTGCTGTATTTTGATAAAATTCACTTGTATGTGTGTTGTAATCTCTAAAAAAGAATGACAAATGGCTTCTTTAAGACAAGTCTCAGTGTTCCCTTTATTCTTAGTTCATTTTAAAATACTAATTTTGGCACTGTAAAATGGTTATGTTCTCCTTTTATTGATTTCAAATTTACACACATTCTACTTTAAATTAGGAATACGTAAGATCGATATAATTGCAAAATTGCCAACTACTTTCCCTTGAATCAATTATATAAGACTGCAATATTGGGAAAGGAATTAAGCCTCATGACAATTGGTTTTTCAGTTTAAGTTTATTTAAGCATATTATATTGAAATATTTCCAAGCACAACAGATGTTACATGTACTAGCATTTTGTACCGCTCTAGTTAATTTAAAATTTTTGTAATGTTCTTGCAACACATAAAGTTGAATTGGGTAGTTTATCACCAATAGGAGTAATACATGATACAGTATTTTTTTAAACGAAGTAAAAAAAAGTTTTGCACTTAGTAGCCAAAACTTTCTTCCAGAATATTGGAAAAAAAATTGACAAGGGCTTTTCATTAGAATTTTTGTCACAGTAGTAACAAAAGTTTCAAAGTTTGAACAGAAGAACAATAATTTAAATCTTTTGCAGAAATGTAGAAAATTTGGGGGGTTTATATTTATTGATTAAATTGTAGTTAAAACTTGTGCTCATGGACTGGGGTTGTGGCTCAGTGGTGGAGCACTCGCCTAGCATGGGTGAGGTACTGGGTTTGATTCTCAGCACCACATATAAATAAATGAATAAAATGAAGTTCTTTCAACATCTAAAATATATATATTTTTTAAACTTGTGCTCATAACAAGTATTATGTAGCAAATTTTCAAAAACAGTTCTTGGACTGGGGTGTGGCTTAGTGGTAGAATGCTTGCCTAGTATGCTTGAGGCCCTGGGTTCAATCCCCAGCACCATAGGGGATGATTTAAAACAAAACAAAACAAAAAAACTCCCTTATTTCTAATAACAGTGTTTAAAATACTTTACTCCAACCAGTAAAAAATTATACCAGTAAAAATTATATTTATCAGTACAGAATTATTGACATAAATATTTAGTGATTCATTTGGGAATCATCAGTTCATCTGGATCAATAAAATTCTAAAGTTCCCTAATATTTATTTTGTAAATATTTTCCTAACCTCTTTGGACTGATCTTGAAGATGTATATATATGACATTCAAAATTCTTTTGAACACAAGCAGAACTACTAAATATTAATTTGCTGTACTTAAAAATTCCCAATAGCAGTTACGTAATATTTTTATCAATCAGCATTTATGCCACATTCCAAATTTGTGTATATATCTAGATTATTTGAAGTAAAACAGAGGATAGATATTAAAGTAATGCTGTTTAAAGTTGTGTGGTTTATTTTATGAAATTCAGTATTAGTGGAATTCTCATGAAAGATATACAGCTATTTTTGAGCCTTACAGCAATATTTCTGAGATTGGAAAAGTATAGTTTACCTCAAATTAATCGCTTTTTTTAATATCTAAAGAGAGCCATTGTTTCAGTTATAGGTTGATGTTAAGTAATATCTTTTTGGAAAGGTATTTTTTGTTCTGTTGCATTTTTTTTTTCCTTTTTTTTGGTACTGGGGATTGAACCCAGGGGCACTCGACCACTGAGCCACATCCCCAGCCCTATTTTGTATTTAATTTAGAGACAGGGTCTCACTGAGTTGCTTAGGGCCTCACTAAATTCCTGAGGCTGGCTTTGAACTCGCGATCCTCCTGCCTCAGCCTCCCAAGTGCTGGGATTACAGGCGTGCGCCACCATGCCCGGCTATCTGTTGCATTTTTATTAAGATACTTTAGTCTTTAGTAAATAAGTTTACCATGATAAATCAGATATTTTTGATTTATCAAGAGCATTAATGAATACACAATTGATGATGAACAATGGAACAAGATGCCTCTTAAAGAAAAGTAATCTATATTAGATTGGCAGCCAATATAGGCCTCCAGGTATTCCCTTCTTTCTAATTAGAGCCTTCATAAAGGTTGACAATCTTATGTCTTCAGCTGTGAATTCTTTACACAATTTATAATCCTAGGCATTTATAAGTACAGTCACTCAGTTTTGGAAAATTCTTAAGAGAATGCTGTCTTTTCCAGGGTGCTGCCATCTCTTTGTAAAGGAATATTTTAAATAAAAAATTTTGGTCTCCAGTAATGTAAATTTCTAACATCCAGGCACCAGAGAAGCCCCCATTCTAAGCTGAAAAGCTTATTTTAGAGTAAACTCCTAAAAATGTTTAAAGTCCAGTCTTGGACTAGGGATATAGCTCAGTACCAGAGCACTTACCTAGCATGTACAAGGTCCTAGGTTTGATCTTTAAGCTTTATTATAGACAGCATTTAAAAGTACCTATGAACCTTTCTATAGGATGGTTGGGAAAGAAGTTGGAAAAAGGATCTCTTTTTCAAATATAACAACTAGGGACAGTGGATATCTCCCATGGAACTACATGTGTGTGGTCCACGTAGCTGATCAGTCAGTCCTTAATTTTAGGATAAAATTTGAGAAAACTCATATCTTAGTAAAGGAAGAAATCTAAGCCACAATGTTATGCTTTCACCACCCAATACAACAAAGTTTTGTTTTGAATGAAAATAAGCCTATATATTTCCTAACTTCCTTAAATCCATCAGACTTACTCCAAGGCATGGCTTTAGAAGGATTTTTTTTTCATCTGTTCTCTTACCAACATTTCCTTGTCAGAAAAACTTTAAAAAGTTAACAAAAATTGGGGGGGAAAATATGCATAATCAGGAAACATGAACTTCAGGATAAATGATTTGAAGTATCATCTTCAGTAGTACTGGTGGTGGTGGTAGTAGTAGTCGTAGTGCTGAAGATTGAACCCAGGGTTGCTTTGCCACTGAACTACATTCACAGCCGTTCTTATTTTTTATTTTGAGACAGGATCTCAATAAGTTGCTGAGGCTGGCCTTGAACTTGAGATCCTCCTGCCTCAGCCTCTCCAGTTGTGTTCTAAATCCCCTAAGACCCTAAAATTCCCCAAAATCCAAAATAATATTATTCCCAAGCATGGACAAATTAAACAAGACAACAGGAAACAGTGGCCCCAATTCCCAGGAAGATGAGACCTTGCAAACATCTTTGTAACTCAGTGGAATCCTTGTCAAGCACTGAGGGGAATTGAAGAGGGCGCAGCCCATACCTCTTGTTTTAAAAAAACAAAAATATGTATCTGAACAAATTTATCATTTATGCTTCCTTACTTTTCAATTAAGGAAGTCTCCTATTCCAGAGTCATAAGGATTTTCTACCACCTTTACTTCTGTTAGCTACATAGATTTTCTGTTAAGATTTAGATCTTTAGTTTGTCTCGAGTCTAGCATTGTATATTATACAAGGCATGGATCCAGCTCTATGTTTGGGGTTTTTTTTTTTAGTTATAGATGGACACAATACCTTTATTTATTTTTTGATGTGGTGCTGAGGATCGAACCCAGTGCATCACACCTACTAGGTGAGTGCTCTACCACTTAGGCACAATCCCAGCCTGGCTCCTTGTTTTCTGTACATCAACCAAACATGTCTGCTTTTTCCTATTGATCTGTAGGGCAAATTTTATTGTATATGAAGAACCTGTGTATACACAGGACCATTTCTGAGCTATATTTTTCTTTTGGTCTGTTTTCTGTCCCTGCGTCTATACCCTTTTTTCCCCAGTAAGGTTAAAAATTTCTTCCTTTAAGGTTTTTCTGTATTTCCATTTATGTATCTTTACTTTTGTAACTAAAACTTTGTATATATCTTAATATCGCAATGATTCTTAAGCTTTAACATATATCAGTCACCTGCCCCACCCACAAGGCTTTTAATTCAGTAAGTTGAGGTTCGGGCTCAGCAGTTTACATTTCTAGCATAGTAAAACCAGAATTTCTCCACTTATGCTGGCGGGTGAAGTATGCATAAGTTGCAGGCCTCTGCAGCCAAGGAATGTGTTGGCTATGCTCTCCAGTTTTGCAGCAGATCCCTGCAGCTCATCGCCAATTTCTTTCTGTGTACTTATCAAATTAATTTGAAGAATTAAATCCATAGACAAGGATGAGTAAGTGTATGAGTAGGATTTATTCAAGTCTGAATAGAAACAGAATTCCTGAAGGGTGAGAGGGGGACCCTCGAGAGGGGTTGCTGGTTTGACTGTACTAGTCTAGGGATTTTTATAGCTCTTGGGTCAATACTATTGGTCCAAATTTATGCTAACCAGAGTTTGGAAAAGTAGCATTGCTATTGGTTAGCCCTGCAATCCCATTCAGGTCTGCCACTCTTCTGGTAGGGAAGTGGGCGGTTGAAATGATTGGATTGTGGGTACTTGGGAGTTCCTGGCTGTAGTGCCGTGTGGAGTGGGTATCGGTCCTGGCCCTCTGGGCTCCCGTGGCACAACAGGTGGATGAGCCTTGGCTTGTCTTGGCCCTGGCATATGTCACCTCAGGCTTGTGCTGACAAGGCGGGCTCTGTGCTCTCTGCCCACGCTGCAGCCCACTGAATCATTACTCCACAGTTCCACCACTGCTTCACCACTTTTTTCAATGGCTATGTGGCTCTGAGGCTGGAGGAGTCATGTCAATAGGATAATTTTTCTTTGCTCCTGTTTTTTCCATATGTATTTCAAGGTAAGTTATTTGGCATTGATTTTCTGGCCATGATGGATTTACTTTCCCTCCTGAAATGATTATAAGAAACTATGATTTTCAGAATATTGAACATCAGAGAATGAAGGATAATGATAGTGAAGGACAGGGGAGGGGAAAGAAGTAAACCCTGTGACTGTCTTTAGACAACTACCTTGTCCTTAGATAACTACCTTCAGAAAATTTCTAAGCCATGAAGCAGGAAAGGGGAACCCAGGCAGAGTCTGGTAGACTCCCCATGATAAGGAGGTGGAGCTAGGAGTCCAGAAAAAACAAGGGAGATAAAGTTCACAGGACAAAATAAAGAAGAGAGCTGCAACAGAGGGCTCTGCATAGGGTCCTCTTTGTGAATTCAGCGAAGTACTGATCAGCATGTATGAGGAAAGTTCCCAAGTATAGGGAAAGACTATTTGAAAGGACAGGAACAATGACCTGCACTTGCAGTTAACAGTGCCCTGTGCTCACGCAAAACAAGTTATAATGCCTATTCCCATCAACAAGACTGGAAAACTTCATGGTTCACTGCCATAGGGTAGGGTACAAAGAAGGGTCTTGCCTCAGTGGAGAATAATTAGCCTTTGGTTAAAGACTGCTCCAATCTGACCTATGTTATATTTTGAATATGCGATGTCTCCCAAAACCTGTGTCTATGCAGGAATATTCAGAAGTAAAATAAGTAGATTATGAGAGCCATAACCTAATCAACCCCTCCTAGTTTGAATGGTCTAACTGGGTGGGAACTGTAGGCAAGGTGGGGTGTGGCTAGAGAAGGTAGGTCACTGGGACATACCTTGAACAGGTTCATTTTCCCTGCAGCCTACCCTGCCCACTTCCTGGCTGCCATGTGCAGAGCAGTTTCTTTCTGCCATACCTTACTGTCAGGATATTCTGCCTCAGTTATGCCCAGAGCAATGGAGTCAACCAGCCATGGATTGAACCTCTAAAATCATGAGCCAAAATAAACTTATCCTGCTCTAAATTGTTCTTCTCACGTATTTTTTTCTATTTTTTTTAATAAATTCTTTTAGTTTTACAGACTTCATTTTGCTTCATTGTACACATATGGGGTACAAATTTTCATTTGAAGAGCTGATTATACTAGAAATATGTGAAATATCCAATATGCCAAATAAAATTAACATCTCACAATGTAGAAAAATATTGATTTTGAAGTCAGAAAAGAAGTCCAAAATGAAGTTCGTAATTTAAAAAAAAAACAATACAATGACAGTAAACTGTGGGACAATTTTAGCAAAATGTGTACTTATTGTTTCTGAAGGAAACAAAAGGAGTAATAGATGAGTATTTTCCAAATTTGATTAAAATGAAAAAAAAAAAAAACAGGTCCAGGGAACATAAGGAAATGACACCAAGGAATGTCATAATCAAATTGCTCAAAACCAGTGATACAGAGAATATTTTATAATCTGTCAGAGCTGGCATCATGGGGCATGCCTGTCATTCCAGCAACTCAGCTGAAGCAGGAGGATCACAAGTTTGAGGCTACACTGGACAACATAGTCCCTGTCTCAAAAAGTATGAAGTTCTGGGGTGCAGCTCAGAGATAGAGTACTCCTGGGTTTGATCCTCAGCAGAAAGTGTGGGAAAGCAGCCAGAAAAGGAAAGATATATGCACAGAACAAGGACACAGGTGATGGCAGATTTCTTCTCAGAGTAGCAGGGAGAAGACAGTTAAGCAACACCTTTAAAGTACTCAAAGAACAAAATTAAGGGGGGTGGGGAGACACACAAACACTGAAAAGGATCCAACATCAATGAGCTCACTGCAGGCAGTGTTAAAGTTCTTCAGGTGGAAAGAAAATCTCAGATGGAAATATAGATTTTTATAAAGGAATGAAGAACATCAGAATTGATAATTAACATGTGTAAACATTTAAAATTTTAATATTTAAATATCAAAAACAAAAGGCATTGGATCTATAATACATAATTGTAAAATGTATGGCAGGGATAGCATAAAGATCAGAAGGGGAGAAATACAGATACAAGGTTTTTCTGTGTGAAGTAATATATTACTCAAAGATAGACTGTGAGGAGTTAGACATGCATAAATAAAACAACTACCAAAATAAAACATATCTGGAAAGCTAACAAAGGAGACTAAATGGAATCATAAATAAATTATTCAGTTACTCCAAAAGAAGGCAGAGAAAAAAAAGTAAACCAAGACATAACAAATAGCAAGATGGTAGATTTAGATTTAGACTTAATCGTATCAGAAGTCATATTAAATGTAAATTGTTTAAATATCTAAAAGTGGTATCATATTGGATTTTTTTACAAAAGAAAGACAAGAGTGGGCTGTGTACAAGAAATGCACTTTAAAGACAAAAGATATTTCACATTAACATTAATCAATAGAAGGCTACAAGTTGGGCATGATGTCATATACCTGTAATCTTAGCAACTCAGGAAGCTGAGACAGAAGGGTCACAAGTTCAAAGCCAGCCTGGACAACTTAGTAATATCGTCTCAAAATAAAAATAAGAAAAGACATAGCTCAGTGGTCGAGTACCCCTGGGTTCAATCCCTAGTACTGAAGAGTAGCAAAATAATATCAAAACACATTTTAGAGTAAAAATATCACAAGTGAAAATCTCCAAATATATGGAATCTGAAGAACACATTTTTCAGTAACCTAGATGACAAAAAAAGTAAAATTAGAAAATAATTTGAACTGATGAAAATTAAAAAAACCACATAATTTTATAAAATGATGAGTCAGTTCTTAAGAGTATATCCTTAATCATTTATGTACTAAATACAGAATTTCAATATACATGAACCAAAACCTGATAGACTCACAAGAAAAAAAAATCCATAATTAGGATTTTAATACTTATCTTTAAACAGTTGATAGAAGCAGGCAAAATCAGTAATGCTATGAAAAGACTTAAACCACACTAACTTGATCTAATTGGCATTGATACCATTCTCTATCCAACAATAAAAACATACTTCTTTCAAATGTATGTGAAATATTTGCCAAAATAGATTATATTCTGGACCAAAAGAGAAAATCCCCAAATATATGGAAACTAAAGACTACACTTTTTTTTTTTTTTTTTTTGGAACCAGGGATTGAGCCCAGGGGCACTCGGCCACTGAGCCACATCCCCAGCCCTATTTTGTATTTTATTGAGAGATAGGGTCTCACTGAGTTGCTTAGGGCCTCGCTAAGTTGCTGAGGCTGGCTTTGAACTCGGGATCCTCCTGACTCAGCCTCCCTAGTCGCTTGAAGACTACACTTTTAAATAACCTTGGTGCCAAAGAAGAAATTAAAAGTGAAATTAGAAAATATTTTGAACTACATGAAAATTAAAATACCATATAACAAAATTGTTGAGATACCACCAAAGCAGTACCTTGGGGGGAAATTTATAGGCACTGTGTCTATACCAGAAAAAATAAAGGTCTTAAATCAATGTTCTATATACCCCTGAAAAACTAAGAAAAGAAGATCAATCACAAAATACATGGTGGGATAGGAAAAAATAAAAACAGAAGCTGATGAATTTAAAAAGGCAAGAAATGAAATAAATAAAACTCATGGTTCTTTGAGAAGATTCAATAAAATTGATGACTCTCTGCCCAGACAGGAAAGAACAAAAGACAAATTAGCAATGCTCAGCGTGAGAAAGGACATGTCACTAGATTCAATAAATTTAAGATAATAAGGGGCTGGGCTGGGGTTGTGGCTCAGTGCTAGAGCACTTGCTTAGCATGTGTGAGGCACTGGGTTTGAGTCTCAGCACTGCATACAAATAAATGAATAAAATAAAGGTCCATCAATAACTAAAAAAAATTTCTAAAAAAGATAAGGGGATTATTATGGGCAACTTTATGCCAATAAATAAAAAAATGTTGATGAACACATTCCTAGAGTATGTCAAATTTCATGACTTTTATCTTACAGGTGAGTTTATGCTGCAACCTGCATGGCTAAATCCTAGAAACCAGGTGATGGGAATTAAGAAAGACAAACACAGAGAGAGAAAGGTGGGATCATTCTCTGATGGAGGAACGATGACCCAGAGCTAGCTCAGCACTTTGAAAGTTTCTGTGAGAAAGTTTCTTTAAAGCAGGCAGACTTGAAGGTGGAAAGCACCTGCAAGCAATTATTATTATCTTACTATAAGAGATTCTCTATCCCTGGCAGCTGGTGTCTGAACTCAGGGTCAAGACTGATAGTCCCATGCCTTGCACAGAACCTCCTCAGGCAGGGCATCACCATAGCAACTGGGCAATCTTGATCTGCACCTTTGCACTGGAAGTTCCCAGTGCAAGCACAGCCACAACCAGAAGGCAGTCAGAGACCATGATCCAAGTCACCACTCTCCACAGTTTAGAGAGAAATAACATCTTCATAGTATTCATTTGTCACTGATGTAGCATTTTCTCTAAACTTCCTTGGTTCTTTTATATTCCTTAATAGAAGGTGAGGTTGTGGGTTTTTTTTTTTTTAATTTGCTTTTGTCAACTTTATTGAGTTGAATTTACTTTTCTTTTTTCAGTACTGGGATTGAACTTTGGCACTTTACCACTGAGCTGCTTCCCCAGCCCTTTTTATTTATTTTGAGACAGGTCTTGCTAAGTTGTCCAGGATGGCTTTGAAATTGTCATCCTCCTGCCTCAATTTACCAAGTCCCTGGGCTTAAGGAGGGTGCACTAACATGCCTGGCTTCATATGGTGCTTTTAAGAATCAAACTTGTAAATTGTGCTTTTTAAGTGCTTACACCTTGTCTCTTTGATGGTTCCATATTTGAGAGTGGCATACTTAAGTCTCTTGCTATGATAATTAATTTGCCAGTTTATACATCTTTTGTTACTCTTTTATAAAAGGAATTCCAGGATTTTTATAAGGATTGTAGGCAGGAAGATGGTGGCTCAGCCTTGGTGGCATCGATCACGTTGTGCAAAGTTGTCCCGAGGTGAGTTTTGTGATGGTGCTAAGGTGATCAACGAATCCTTTCTTACCACCTCCATGGAGGGGGACACACAGGTAGTGGAGGGATCCTTGCCACCTGGCCTGACAGGATATGGGGCAAAGCAACCTTCACAATTGACCCTCTGCTGCCATTGTGGCTGCAGCCTTAGAGATGCACAGTGTTCCAGTGAGCACAATGCCACTCTGTGCTCATGGATTCAGTGCACCTCGCCTGGGACTTGTCATGTTCCCTCAGGGTGGTGGTCTTCTCCAGAGTAACAAATAATGTGTTTTTGGAAGTATCCTTCCTGTTTGGCATTGAAGGTTTGCTCAAATGCAGCACTTCCAACCTTTTATTCTGTAGTTCTGGTGAAATTCCCATTAGTTACCATCCGTATTCCATATATGCTGCTGCTTTGGCTACCTTGAGAAGTCACTTCTGTCTTTCCAGTGATAAAATGGTGTGCTATCTTAAAAACAAGAGCTATAGTAAGTTCATCCGAGATGGATGTTCACAATGTACCTGTTCAAGAAAAGATTGCAGGGCTGAAAGAGGAGATAGTGCTAAAGCATACTCACTTCAATTCACTAATGGCTCTGAAGGAAGTGACTCCTGACCAGTCCAAGCCAGAAAACTGAACTAAGGCTTGAATTTCAAGTTCAGTCATTTTTTCTATTTTCAACAGCAGGCTGTTGAGTCATTTCTTGAAAAAAAGTGTCTTCAAGAATGTGACGATAGGTCTAGGGTTGTAGCTCAGAGCTCTTGCCTAGCATGTGTGAGGAGGCACTGGGTTTGATCCTCAGCACCACATAAAAATAAATAAAGATATTGTGTCCATCTACAATGAATTTTAGATCTATTTTTAAATGGGATGGGGGTGGGGGGCTGGGAGTATAGCTCAATGGTAGAGCATTTGCCTTTCATGTGTGAGGCACTGGGTTCAATTCTCAGCACCACATAAGAATAAATAAGTAAAATAAAGTTATTGTGTCCATCTACAACTAAAGAATATATATTTAAAAAATTGGGGGCTGAGGTTGTGGCTCAATGGTAGAGAGCTTGCCTAGCATGTGTGAGGCACTGGGTTTAATTCTCAGCACTATATATATATGTATATATATATATATATTATATATATATAAATGAATAAAATAAAGGTCCATCAACAACTAAAACAATCTAAAAGGATTTTTTTTTAAGTGGGACAGGGGGATTGGGAGAGGGGAAAATGTGGTTTATTATGTTTACCTCTAGGCTAATTTTCCAAATGCATTTTGGACTTGTTCTTAGATGAAAAATTAAGGAGTGTTCTGTCCAGGTTTCATATCTATGTGCCTGAAGAACTTACTGATTCCATAATACTTATGTCCAAAAACATCTTATACTCCAAATTTAGGGATTAGGTGCAACATCCCACATGTCCTTTGATATGAAGGTGCAGAGTTGGTTTGAAAACACAGCTGAGCTTAATGTTGACTACTGGTATTCCTACATGGAGCAATTGTTATGAATACTGATGAAGCATTTTTTTCTTATGTTAAGCACAGATAAGTAATATTCTATGGGTAATATTTAACAAATTACATAATGTAGTTTATCTCCTTACTGTTGTAAACTGAGCTTAATGATAATAATGAGAGAAAACATCAAATGTCAAAAAATTATAAAATTTTTATATTAACATGATAAAAATAGGATTTTTATTATAAGATAAAAAATTTGAAGACCCCCCAAAACAACAACAAAAAAAACCCTAACATTTTAATAACACATCAGTTGTCGAAAAATGTGTCTGACCTTTAGAAGCTGAAAACGCCCAGGAAGCAATTCTCCCTTAGAGCTTTCAGAAGGACTGAAGTCCTGCCATGGCCATGAGTTTTGCCCAGTGAGATCACGCTAAAATTGTGACCTCCAGAACTGACATAATAAACTTCTATTGTTTTGAGTCACTAAATTCATGGTTAACAGCAGTAGAAATCTCATTCAGACTTTGGGACTAGTAATGGACTGATGAGCCAACCACCTGGTGGCAAGTTGATTGCACTGGACTATTTCCATCATGGTCAGGGCACTGCTCTATTCTTACTGGAATAAACACTGGATAGAGATTCATCTTCTCTGTGAACAGTGCTTTTACCAAAACTACTATGTGTGGAGTCATAAAATGCCATGTTGACTGTCATCATATTTCACACAGCATTACTTCTGATTTAGAAAGTAACAAGTACAAATATAGTCCAGCAATTGGGCCCATGCTTGTGGAATTTGCTGGTCTTACTATGTTCTCTATCATCCAGAAGAACAAAGGGGTACAAACCCTATTCCCAGAAATAGAGTGCAAAATTCCCAAATCTGAGGAGAGGAATGAATATACAAAATCAGGAAGTTCAAATGATTCCACTAAGATAAATCTAAAGAGACCACACTGAGCCACACCATATGGGGAAAGAAAAACAATGAGAAAGTCACAAATTTCAAAAGCAACAAGAGAAAAATGACTCATGATATACAAGGGAACTGCTTTAGATTATTAGCAAGTTTATCTACAGAAATTTTAGTCCAAAAGGAAGTGAGATGACATATTCAAAGTGTGAAAGGAAAAACTTCCAACCCAGAATATAATCTGGCAAAACTCTTCTTGAGAAAGTAAGACTACCCAAGATAAACAAAAGCCAAAGGAGTTCTTCATCACTCAATCTATTCCACAAGGGAGTGCTTCAGGCCCAAGCCAAAGTATAACAAACAGCATCACAAGGCCATAGAAAAATACTGAACTCCTTGGTAAATGTAAATATCTAGGTAAATATCCGTATAATTATAAAGCTATGTTAATGGAAACATAATACAGAAAGGTAATTTGTGTCATAACATGAAATGGCAGAGGTACAAAGAGGAGTGTTTTATATATGATTGAAATTGTTATTAGTAATAACAGATCATTATAACTTTACGATGTTTCATGTGATTACAATGGTAACTACAAAGAAAACATATAGACTATACACAATAGAAAATGAAAAAAACCTCTCACTACTGTAAACACCAATGCCTTCTTCCTCCCTGCCACAGACCCACCATCCAGTGCCATTGTCCAGTGCCCAGCTGGTCGGTGTTTGGTCAGGAAATTAACAATAGAATTTATGGACGTGATGAATCTTTATATGTAACAAAAAGAGAAAGAAAATGCCAAAACCAATCAAAATCTTTATATGTAACAAAAAGAGAAAGAAAATGCCAAAACCAATCATCCTAGTGTAATTAGGATGGATGCTAAGGTGGAATTTGCCGTTCAGCCCAATACAACTGGAAAACAACTTTTTGACCAGGTGGTGAAAACAGTTGAATTGTGTGAGGTCTGTGTTTGTTGTTGTTATTGTTGTTGTGTGGGTTTTGTTTTGTTTGTTTGTTTTTGACTGCGGTATGTAGACAGCACAGGTTATTCTATATGGCTTAACCTAAATAAAGATGGCACAGCATTACAGTTCAAGTTTAGAGATAAATTCTTCACTGAAGATGTTTCTGAGGAATTAATTCAAGAAATAACCTGGACACTTTTCTTCTTGCACATTTATGAAGTCATCATTATGATGAGTTGTATCACCCACCAGAACCTGAAGTTCTTTGGGCTTCCTATGCTAAGCCAAATATGGAGATTACAATGAAGAGTTCCATACATCAGGCTACCTAGCTAACCACAGACTCCTACTCCAGCACGTTTTGGAACAACACGAACTGACAAAAGAACCGTGGGAATAAAGAACACAGAACTGGCATGAAGAACAACACTAAAGGAAGATTCATCAATGAAATACTTGAAGATTGCACAAGGTCTAGAAATGACTGGTGTCAATTGTTTTGAAATATAAAAAAGGTACTGAATATAAGTATTGAGGCTTTGGTTCTGAATATTTATGAGCATGATGACAAATTAACACCTAAAATCGACATTCCCTGGAGTGAAATAAGAAATATTTAACTTAATGACAAAAAAAATTGTTATACAAACCCACATAAATATGGTTATCTCAAATTAGACAAAGGTGCCAAAAACATACATTGGAGAAAAGATAACCTCTTCAACAATTGGTGCTGGGAAAACTGGAAATCCATATGTAGTAGATTGAAATTGAACCCCTATCTCTCACCCTGCACAAAACTCAAAAGTGAATCAAAGACTTAGGCACTAGAACAGAAACCCTGTGCCTAAGAGAAGAAAAAGTAGGCCCAAATCTTCACCATGTCAGCTTAGAAAACCAACTTCCTCAACAAGATGACTAAAGTGCAAAAAGTAAAATCAATAATAAATGGGATGGCATCAAACTGAAAAGCTTTCGCAGCAAAGGAAACAAGAATGTGAAGAGAGAGCCTGCAGAGTGGGAGAGAACTGTGCCACCTGCACCTCAGAGCACTAACCTCCAGGATATATGAAGAACTCACAAACAACACCAAAGAACAAATCACCCACCAATAAATGGGCAAAGGAACTGAACAGACACCACAGAAGAAATGCAACCAACAAATATATCAAAAAATGCTCCAACATCTTAGCAGTTAGAGAAATGCAAATTTAAACTACACTGAGATTCCATCTCACTCCAATCAGAATGGCAATTATCAAGAATGAATGGTGGCAAGGATATAGAGAAAAAGGTACACGCTTACATTGCTGGTGGGGCTGCAAATTGGTGCAACCACTCTGGAAAGCAATATGGAGATTCCTCAGAAAACTTGGAATGGAACCCCCATTAAAACCCAGTTATCCCACTCCTCAGTTTATACCCAAAGGACTTAAGAGCAGCATACTAGTGACACTGCCACATCAATGTTTATAGCAGCTCAATTCACAATAGCCAAGCTATGGAACCAACCTAGGTGCCCTTCAACAGATGAATGGACAAAGAGAATGTATATGTACACAATGGAATATTACTCAGCCATAAAGAAGTATGAAATTATGGCATTTGCTGGTAAATGGATAGAATTGGAGGCTATCATGCTAAGTGAAATAAGCCAGTCCCCCAAAAAAACCAAGGGCTGAATGTTCTCTCTGATATGCGGACGCTAACACACAATAAGGAGGGGTGAAGGAAGAATAGAAGTTCATTGGATTAGACAAAGGGGAATGAAAGGAAGGGGATGGGACTAGGAAAGACAGTAGAATGAATCAGACAGAACTTTCATATGTTCATATATGAATACACGACCAGTGAAACTCCACATCAAGTACAACCACAAGAGTGGGATCCTAATTAGAGTAAGTTATACTCCATGTATGTATAATATGTCAAAATATACTCTACTGTCAAGCATATCTAAAAAGAATAGATTAAAAATTTTTAAAAATTGAACATATTCCCTATACAGTTATCCTTCTGTATTTATGGAAGATTGGTTCCAGGACCACCAGAGATACCAAAAAAAAAAAAAAAAATGCCAATCCACAAAAAGGCACCCATTTTTGTTTTTTAGGTACTTTGTCTGAGAATCAGTAAATAGATTTTGCCCACATGGTTTCATGTGGGAAAGCATGAACTATGCATGCAGTGAAGGAAGGCTGATGCTATTGAAGTGTAACAGACGAAGGGCTCAGGCTAGGAAGGAGAAACACTAAAAGCAATTATAAATGGCACAATGAAAGAACAAAAATAAAACAGAAAAAAGGAAAAGGAAAGAAAAGAAGGTGAAAAGGAAGAGCTTATGGAACATCTAAGGCAAACTGAAGGACAGTGAAAGTCCAAAAGTATGTGTGATAAAAATCTTAATGATTTACATACAAAAAACTATTCAAAAAAGTACTGAAAACTGTAAGTGAGATAGAACTTAAGAAAGAATATGGAGCATCTTTGTGAAAACAATTTCAAACCAGTCATCTTAAGGCAACGGACACCCAATTGTTTTTTTTTTGTTTGTTTTTCTAATAAAGATTTCCTAGACTGTCCTAAAATCTAAAAACAAATAACTAAAAACAAACAAACCGACCCACCAATGAAACAAAGGAGTCATCAAGGAAAGAAGTGAGGAACAAAAAACCACAACTAACAAAAGGCAGTAGTAAGTCCTTCCCTGTCAGTAATTACTTCAAATGTAAGTAGATGTGTGCTAGCTTTTTGTTGCTGTGATGAAAAAACCTACAAGAAGAACTGAGAGGAGGAAATAAAGCTATTTTGCTTACAGTTATAGAGGTTCTGTCCATGGCCATTGTCAGCTGGCTCTAATGTGGAAATATTAAGGTGGAGGGCAGTGGCAAAGCTAAGATGCTCAGCTTATACCAGCCAGGAAGTGGGGAGGAGAGGGAACAGATGAGGAAAGGAGAACCAGGGGCAAGATACATCCCCAGGGAAACACCCCTAGTGACCCCTCTCCTCCAGTCATGCTTCATAATACAGTCTTTCACCCTAAATACTGCTGCATTGCCTAGCACTTAACCTTCTGGGGAGGACATTCTAGATTCAAACCATAATAAAATTAAACACACTAATTTTAAAAATATAGATTAACTGAGTGGATATTAAAAAACCAACTATTTGCTATTTACAAGAGGCTCATTTTTAGATCAAAAGATATATACTGGCTAAAATTGAAAGGTTAGAAAAATATATTCCATGTAAACTGGACCCCAAAGAGACAAAATAAAGCCAGGCATAGTGGCATATTCCCATAGTCCCAACTTTTCAAGAAGCTGAGGCAGGAAGGTTGCTTGAGCCCAGGAGTTTGATGCCAACCTGGGCAACATAGCAAGAGAGAGAAAGAAAAAGAATAGACTTGAAGACAGAAACTTGTCACAAAAGACAAGGACATTATATAATGATAAAAAGGTCAACCCACCAGAAAGCTCTATCAATTATAATTATATGTGCATCCAACATTAGAGCTCCCAAATATATGTAGCAAGCATTGACAGAACAGAAAGAGAAATAGACAACAACACAATAATGCTGGGAGACTTCAAAACCCCACTTTCAGATGACCAATGAGGAAAAAAAGGACTTGAACAACAGTATATATCAACTGAATTTAATAGACATACAGAACACTCCGCTCAACAATAGCAGGGGACACATTCTTCTCAAGAGGACATGGAACATTCTCCAAGATAGACCACATGGTAGCCCACCCCCGAAAAAAAGTATTAATGAATTTAAAAGAAAGTTGAAATCATACAAAATATCTTCTCTGACTACAATGGAATGAAACTACAAATTAATAACAGAAGAAAAATCCACAAGTGTGAAAATTAACATAATCCTAAACCAATGCACCAAATTTATAGGATGCAACAAAACAGAATTGAGAGAAGTTTATAGTAATAAATGCTTACATTAAGGAAGAAATATCTCCAGCAACCTACTTTACACTTCAAGGAACTAGAAAAATAACAAATTAAACCCCAATTAAGCTGAAGGAAGTAAATAGTAAAGATTACAACAGAGAGAAATAAAATAAAGAATAGAAAAACAATTGAAAAAATGGTGAAATCCAATTTATTATTGGAAGAGATTAACAAACTTTAAGCTGTACTAAGTAAGAAAAAAATTAGACTCAGCTGAAATTAGTAATGAAAGAGGGGACATTATAACTGATATCACAGAAACAAAAAGCATTATAAGAGATGACTATGAAATAGTTGTATGCCAATAAATTGAATAAACTAGAAAAATGGATAGATTTCTGGAAGTAACCTCCCAAGATTGAACCATGAAGAAATAAAAAAACAGACTTAGAATTAGTAAGGAGTTTGAATCAGTAACCAAAAACCTCCCAACATAGGAAAGCCCCCGTACACACAGTTTCACTGAAGAATTCCACCAACATTTAAAGAGGAATTAATACCAGTATCCCCTCAAACTTTTAAACAGTTAAAGAATAGGAAGTTAATTAAGAATAGAGTTAACTTCCACACACAGTCTATTAGGTCAACATTACCCTGATGCCAAAATTAGATAAAAACACAAAGTATAATTATGGACTGCTATCTTTAATGCAAAAATCCTAAACATAATACTAGCAAACCAAACTGCCACATTAAAAGGATCATACACAATAACCAAGGAATTCAAGGATACCTGGAATTCAAGGATAGTTCAACATATAAAAATCATTCTACAGGGATGGGGTTGTATCTCAGTGGTAGAGCTTTGCCTAGCATGTGTGAGGTACTGGGTTTCATTCTCAGCACCACATAAAAATAAAGGTATTGTTTCCATCTACCACTAAAAAATACATTAAGAAAAGCAATCTACACAATAAAGTACATTAGTGAAGTGAACAAAACCACATGATCATTGAAATTGGTGCAGAAAAAGCTAACAATTCAAGACCCTTTCTTTTTTTAATGTATTTATTTTAGTTGTAGATGGACAGAATACCTTTATTTATTTATTCATATGTGGTGCTGAGGATCAAACCCAGTGCCTCACACATACTAGGCAAGCGCTCTACCACTGAGCCACAATCCCAGCCCAAGACCCTTTCTTGATAAAAGCACTCAATAAAGAATTGAAGAAAACTAAAAAAAAAAAAAAAAAAAAAAAAGAATTGAAGAAAACTACCTCAACACAATAAAAACTATATGTAGAAAGCCCACAGCTAACATCATATTCAGTGGTAAAATACTGAAAACTTTTCCTCTAAGATCAGAAACAAGGTAAGGATAATCATTTTGCCACTTCTATTCAATATAGTACTGGAATTTCAAGCCAGAACAATTAGATAAGAAAAAGAAAATCTTCTTTTTCCACAATGGAAAAGAGTGAAATTGTGTTAGCAGATAACATTATGTATAGAAAAACCCTAAAAATTATGCACCTGTAGACATGTACACATGACTGTTTCAACTAATAATATTGGCCAAGTTGCAGGATATAAGGTCAACAGAAAATCAGTTGTGCTTTTGTGCAATAACAATGAACAATCTGAAAAGGAAATTAAAGAAACAATACCATTTACTATAGCATCAAAAAGAATTATGAGCCGGGCGCGATGGTGCACGCCTGTAATCCAAGAGACTTGGGAGGCTGAGGCAGGAGGATTGCGAGTTCAAAGCCAGCCTCAGCAACTTAGCAAGGCCCTAAGCAACTCAGTGAGCCCCTGTGTCTAAATAAAATACAAAATAGGGCTGGGGATGTGACTCAGTGGCTGAGTGCCCCTGGGTTCAATCCCCGGTTCCAAAAGAAAAAAAAAATGTAATCTTAAGTGACCCAAATAGCCAAAACAATCTTAAAAAATTAGAGCAAAGTTGCAGAATTCACATTTCTGAATTTCAAACACATTACTAAGAAAAAGTAAGTAAGATGCTGTGGTCCTAGCATAAAGATAAATATACAGACCAATGGAACAGAATAGGGAGCCTGGAAGTAAACTCTTGCACATATGTTTTAGACAGCTTTTTCACTGCTGTGACCAAGACCTGACAAGAACAATTTTAGAGGAAGAAAAGTGTTGCAGCTCACAGTCTCAGAGATCTTAGTCTATAGATTACCATCCC
>JAJEJO010000191.1:192909-228140 GCA_020662805.1 Glaucomys volans | reverse complement strand
GGAGCCGCGGCCAGTGACTCCAAAGTGCTGCTGGGGACCCGCACTCACTTGTTGGCTGGCGCAGACCCAGGTCGTTGGCTCCGAAACAGCTGCAGGGTCCGGCGCTCCCGTATGGTAGCTACCTGCGGTGGGGCCGAGCCCAGCCCAGCTGAGTTGGTTCTGGAGCGGCACCTGGGGACCCCTTATATGTGCTTTGAATATAAAATCTCGTTGAGAGTCATATTCCTGCTGTTTGAATCCTGAGCAAGTAGGAATCCATCTAGCAAGTAGGAATGCAGCCTTCCTCTAGCCCGCCATCTTGGATCTCTCTATTATTCAGTTTTAAAACAAGGAAATGCTGGCCCATGCCCCAGTGTGGATGAACTTCATGGACACCATGCTAAGTGAAATATTCCCATCACAAAAGGACAAATACTGTATGATTCCACTCATAAAAAGTACTTAAAGAAGTCAAAATCATAGGAACAGAATGTAGAAAGGATTTTTGCAATATCTGGGGGAAAGTGGGAAGGGGAATTGAGTGTTGCAAGATTAAAATGTTCTGGAGATCTATTGTATATCGATGTGAAGATACTCTTCTGAAACCATACATGTAAACATGAGTAAGATAATAAATTTAATATCATGTTATTTACTATAATTTTTTAAATAGCAGTCAAATCCAAAGGCAAAACCTTATTATTTATTACTATTGAATTTCTCTTTGTAAGGTAGGATTTATCATTTCTGCTTATTGAGATCTTTCCAAATTCTTATTTCACAAGTTGATGAGGTTACTGTTCTTTCTTATACCTTGTGATTCACAAATATGATATACACATCTTCTGTTTTTCATCTGGGTCACTGGAAAAATGTGTTGAGTTTTGTACTTCATTTTGTCCTTCTTTCATTCCAAAGGGTAACTCTTTATAGACCCTCTGTTTAAACAAGAGTCTAATAGTAGATTGAATCTCATGATGTCATAAGGCTTGTGTTTGGATGGCAGACTCAGAGGAGATTTAGTCACAGAGGAAAATCCTTTGGACAACATTATTTTCAATGATGACCTCTCTTCTGAGACCCACATACCCACCTCTATGGAGAATGTCAACTTCTCTCTCCAGATATTCCTCCTTCCGTACTTTTTTTTTTCATTCAGGGTCACCAGGAACAGGACATAGGTTGCCCAATTGTCTCCTCCAACCTGTCTTGAATTCCAGATCTGCCATTTAGCTAATACTGATTTACGTGACTTTAGGCAAGATCTCTTGTCTCTGTACCTTATCTGCCCATGGTGAAAAATGATAGTACTATCATACAAAACAGGAACACTTTACATTAGCAATATTTCTTGGCATTCATTGGAAAATTGATATCAGCAAGCTGTCCAGAGAGAATCTAAATTGGCTGCTTGGCCCCATAGGAGGTTAGAAAGAAGCGCTCTTGGCTTTAAGAAAAAATAGTTAAGATGTCTTCTGACTGGCAAACATTGGACGGCACCTTCTTTAATTGACTGAGGTATTATGAGCACCGTATGCTATATCAGCAGCCAATTCCTGCTGCCAGCTCTCAGACGTGCCTAATGTTTGCCAAAAATGCCATCTGCTCTCTGTCCTCGGCTTCTTCACAACTCAACAGTATGTTCATTATCTTTAGGAACAAAGGCAAAAAAATCTCTAATCATCCTATTTTTTATTTCAAAATGAATTTGTTTAACTGGTTAAGTTTTTCAAGTATTATTTACTAACCAATCAGGCAACTATTGATAACCAGGGTGTAGCACATCAACTTTTCTACCTAAGTATTTTTAAAAATCTTCTTGCTACTATATTGAGAAAATAATATATAGCTATACATATTCTTCCCATTTTCAGTATCATCATTTATGCTACTGCTTTGGAGACACTACTAAGAAGTTATTAATTTCATTTATCAAACATTAATTATAAAATAAATTAGTGAAAGTCCTGTGTTGAAACTTTAAAAAGAGGAAAGGATTCCACTGGATTAGTACATTAGGGAAATTCAAATGTTCATTTGTTTGTAATTCATAGTCACTGGGGCATCTTTTATTTTTGTTTGTAACAAAAATATCTACAAAATTTTTACATGATTCTAAAAGTCTTGAAAATTATAATAAGAATTTAATTCTACATAATTTTAAAGCCTATATTGTCTAGTTTGTTTTATACTCGGCTGATATAAAAGAGACAGGATACATATTAAAATATTGACTTATAAAAAATTTTTGAAGTACTGGGAATCAAATCTAGGGTCTGTGCATGTTAGCCAATGAATCTACCACTGAGTTACATCTCCAACCCATAATATTGACTTTTAAAGTAATTATTGTCAGATAAATTTATGATTTCTGGTGTTGCCGCATATAACAAAGTTACTTTGATGTTCATGGTGGTACTATATATAAAATTTAAAATGTTAATAATACAAATAGGCAATTATATGAGAATAGTTAAATAAATCAGGTACTAGTCTGTTGTATAAGTTTTAAAAAATAATTAGGAAGGTAGGAAGGCAATATAGAAAAATGGTATGATAAGCACAAAGTTAAGGGGAAAAAGGCAATCCATAAAAGCACACATACCTGATGATTGCCACCACAGAGAAGTTATAAAGTCTGGAGTGAGAAGTTTATAGCAAGTTCTTCCCTTATTATCAAAACCTTTAAAAATGATTTTCTAAATTTTCAGAAAAAGAAGTTATCTTGAATCAGTCGTCATCAAATCTGATAGCATTTGGACACCAGCAACTAGCAGAAAAGTTTGAAAGCACTCATAGTGTATAATTCAAAACCAAATATGATATTTAAAGTAATACTTTTGAAAAGGATTGAAATGTTTCCATAAATATGCTTTTGAACTTAACTATGCATTGAAAATCGTTATTTTACATACTGAGTGGCTTCTCTTTGTTGTTCCAATAATGTTCTTTATGTTGTTAGTTTGTCTATAAGTTAATCAACATATCCATTCTGGAATTCAACTTGATTAACTTGAATATTTGCACAAACCCCCTCTGTGACACATAAGGTGACCTTTGGTTCCTTATGGTCTAATTATAAGCCTGAGGGGACTTTGCCATATGTCATTGAAAAGTTGTTCTCCTGATTTCCTCTAAGTCCAGATCCTGTCTGCTCATTGTTTGTAGTAAAAATGCTACCAAAGCAGTTTTTAAACTAAGAGAAATAAAGTTAGTTCAATTTAATTGTGTTTCACAAGAATCTATAACACATCTAAATGCTAAACTGTGTGATTCTAAGACTTAGGTTAGGAACCTGTGTGTCAAGTTAAAATGTGACCCTGTTCCATATTTGACACTGTGATCGGCATGTGTGCACAATAGCATGAACTTTGCAGGTGTGTAGGATAAATGGAACCTATTTTCACTCTCATTCCTGTTTCCATTTAATAATCCAATAGAGAGAGACCGTGTCAACACCGAGATGTCTTCTCAGCTTTCCTTACTTTTGCTTGCTTCAATAGGTGATACCTTCAAATGTAACTGAATTTTCCTTAGCAAAGTACTTTCAAACAAATTACTAAAGAAATAAGTGGTGAGTTAGTTAAGATCAGAGCGTTAATTTGCTCATTTGTTATTTCTTGCCAACACCAAGCATTATGTCTGTCGTATAAGAAAGGATTAAAAATGTGGTTAAATTGAAGTATGTTTTTTGAGAAAGGTTTCTCTCCTTGAAAGTATGTTACTGTCTAGACTAGCACCATCCAATGGGGCTTACTTAAATGATGGACATGTTCTCTCTGTGTGCTGTGAAGTGTTGCAGCTAATAGCCACATGTGGTTATTGAACACTAAAATGTGACTAGTGAAACATTAATACATGTAATGTTAATTAAGTTGAATCTAAATAGTCACATGTGGCTAGTGGTAACCCTACTGGATGATATAGATGTAGATCCACAAAATTCTATTTGTGTTGAGGAACAGCAAGTTTCTCTCAAATGCCAAGTCTCATTGGATGACATCTCTGTATTCTTCCATTTTTTTTGAAACAGACACTTGGGATTTACTTGTTCTTCTCTATATTTAAATAGGTCCACAACTCATTCATCCAAGCTACAAGTATTTATTTATCACCAGTTATTGCTATGTACTCTGCTGAATGCTAGAAATGCAGAAGTGAACACAACAGGTCTCTTCCACAGCAACTTATGTTCTAGTAGGGAGAGAAAGGCTAGTAAGTTAATAACAGAGGTAGTGCAGTGCCCAGAATGGCCACAAAGGAAAAAAAAGTCATTGATGATCCCTGGAGGATCTCAGAGGTGCCATGACCCGTGAAAAATGAGCAGACATTTCTAGATGAACAAGTGAGGAAGCTCATTTGTTATGGATTAAATTTTGTACTAAATCCAGATCCTGTCTGCTCATTGTTTGTAGTAAAAATGCTACCAAAGCAGTTTTTAAACTAAGAGAAATAATTCTAAAATTATTTCTAAAATTAATTCTAAAATTAATTCTAAAATAATTCTAAATTCATATGTAGAAGTCCTAACCTCCATTACCTCAGGAAGGAACCTTATTTGGAAGTAAAGTCATAGCACATGTAATTAGTTAAGATGAGGTCATACTACAATAACATTGACCTCATATTCAACCGGACGAGTGTCCTTTTAAAATGGGAGAAATTGGGCACATACATGCACACATGCACAGAACACTGTGAAGACTGGAGGATCCCGTGGATGTTGCCACAGCTAAGGAACTATCAGAAACTAGAGTAAGGCCTGGAACGTGACTTCAACAGTGCCTTTGGAGAGAGCAGGGCCACCAACACAGCCTGATCTCAGACTTCTAGCCCCCAGCACTGTGAGACAGTAAATATCTGTGGCTCCAGTTCTTTCGTTTGTGATACTTTGTCACAGAAACCCCTGCAAACTACATTCCAGGTCAAGGAAAAAGTGTTGTGAAAGCAAGGCAAAAAGGCTGTGGAAAATATTTCTTGAAGATCTGTTTTGTGATTATCTAACCCAGGAATTTTAAAAAGAAAAATATAAAGTAAGCATCAGCCTGAGCATGCAAATCCCCTATATATATATATATATATATATATATATATATATATATATGAATATATATATTTTATACATATATATAAATATATATTTTTTGTCTTAAAATAAAAGCTAAAGTTCTAATAATGTTAGTTATTTATTAGTTAGTTATTTTATTAGTTAGTTAGTTAGTTATAAATAAATAAATTTATTTATTAGTAAATATTTATTTAAATATAATATTTATATTTATTTATATTTTATTTTATATTTATATTTTATTTCTATTTTATAATATTTATATTTATATTTATTTAAATATAATAGTAAATTATTTATTTATAAATAAATAAATTTATTTATTTATAAATAAATCTATTTATTTATTAGTTAGTTAGTTATTATTTATTAGTTAGTTATTTTATTTTATTTATTAGTTAGTTATTTTTGTCTTAAAATAAAAGCTAAAGTTCTAATAATGTTAATAAAAGCTAAAGTTCTAATAATGTTAAGGATAAAATTGCATTTCTGCTAGAAATAATGTATCATGAATCAAAAAATATATGTCATCATAAACCAATTAGATTAAAAATTTTATTTACTAAACTTTTCTCCTGTTGGGTGTATTGTTATACACATGTAATCCCAGCCACTTGGGAGACTGAAGCAGGAGGATTGCAAGTCTGAGGCCAGCCTCAGGAATTTAGCGAAACCATGTCTCAAAATAAAAACTACAAAAACCTGGGGGTGTAGCTCAATGGTAGAACACTTACCTAGCATGAGTGAGGCCTTGGGTTCAATCCCTAGCACTGCAAGAAAAAACAAAAAACTTGTCTCCCCATACTAAAGTAACAAACCAATGAGTAATAAGACTCCCACTTCCTATATAATCATATGAGTAAATATACATATGAGAGGCCCATTGCCTGATTCTTATGTATCAACTTTGTGTAGAGGGCTCATGAGCAGAAGTGGGGGTAGGAGTCATACAGTGGGAACTGTGTTCAACCCTCCTGGTAGGACAGCACCCTGTAGTCCAGCCTCACTCCTCTAATTACCACTGAGACAGGAGAGATTAGCACCGAGGGGCCAAGTCAGAGTCCAGGATGCAACAACGACATTATTACTCCTGAAAGCCACAACCCTTGAGGAGGAAGAGTTGTCAGCCCAGACGGCCTGCTCTCCAGGACTCAGGAGTGAGCTGATGGGGTGGGAGGGGACTGGGCGCTTGGTGCCATTCACCTTTTTGTGTCCATGTAGTAGTTAGTGCCAGACATTAACTGACTCACAGGAATGGGTCAGGGACAATGGACTGTGGGTGGCATTCATACACTTACGCAGCACAGCAATCACTCTGCAATAAACATGAGTAATAAACAGTATGGCTCCTTGGAGGGACGAGCATAGTCTAACAGGCTACAGCACAGCCGGCCTGGCCGGGGAGGGTATGAGGGATATGTATAACTGAGGAGGGTGACAAAGGCAAAGAGTAGCAGGTTTGATACACGGGCCAGAAATGATAATGGCTCACTTTTGGGCATTTTGAGTTGGAACAATTTACAAGACATCAAAGAGAGATGAACAGGAGGCAGTTAGATATACAAATCTCTAGCTTAGGATTAAGATCATGGTTGAAGTTACTGATCAGGAGATCTCAGTATGAATGTCAAAGTTAAGGACAGATAAGGGCAGGAAAAATGAAAAAACAAAAAACAATGCCACCTCTTGAAGTCAGAGACCCTGATACTTGTGATACATACACATATCAGACCCGGATACATATTTGTCTTTGGTTTTGACATTCATACTGATCTTCCTCTCTGTATCTTCAACCAAGATCCCTACCCTAAGTAGAAATTTGTATAGGCAAAGAGAGGGAGATAGAAAAAAAGAGGGGAGTAAGAGAAAGAAAAAGAAAAAGGAAGGGGCAGGGAGGAGATGAAGAAGAAGAAGAAGAAGAGGAGGAAGAGAAGTAAATACAAGGAGAATTATATATGAGTAGTGTCTCTTACTCCATGGGAGGAGGAAAATTCAAGAAGGGAGCAATCACAGCATCAAATCTTGCAAAATAATCTTAATATATCTGAAAAGAGCTATTTAGAGTGGAAAATTGAGAATTTGTTGTATTATAAAGTAGAAGCTGATAAGCAACTGTAATGGGTTTAAAAATTCTGGAAATAGTACAAATTATGACAAAGTTGAAAATTGCCTAAATTTCTAAATTGCATTTAAATTTTTAAATTTAAAATTTATAATTTTAAAATTATAAAAATTTTAAAAACTATAAATGCATAGACAACCTCCCCCCACCAAGAAAAAACAAAACAGTAATCAACAGATTTCAGAAACAAAAGAATGAACTAAAACCCAGTTAGAAAATTAGGCTAATAGAGTATTTGAGTAAGTAATAGTCTCAGATAAAGGTTGAGAATTTTCAAAAACTATGTAAGACTTCAATATCCAGATACAGTAAATCAACAAATCCCAGGGAGGATAAGTAATAAGAAATTCACAGCTAAACATTAAAGTGAAACTGTAGAAAACTGAAGATGAAGAGGAAAATCCTCAAATCAGCTAGAAAAAAAGTTCCCTTCGAAGGAGCCATAGTTTGATATACTGCTGACGTTTTAATCAAAACAAAAAGACCAAGATGGTTGAACAATAATTTCAATGAAATCAAAGAAAACAACTGCTAATACACAATCCTGTAATCAGTGAAAATAGCTTAAAAAAAGAAGATGTGACACAAACAAAAATTAAGAGAACTCACCACCAGGAGACCTGAAATTCTGAAAATCATTTTTAAGTGGAAGGATAATGATCCCACATGGATGGTTGAAGACGCAGAAAGAAATGAGGAACACAAAAGAAAGAAGAGAAATCTTCCATCAATGAAAAAACACACAAAAAAAGGAACCTGGTCCAGGTAGCCAGATAGTGTGGCTTCCCTAGAGAGGTAACTGTGCAACCCTGAGTCTGTCAGGTGAAGGATTTCAACAGCCCCACAAGGCACATGTTGTCCCCTGGGAGCTGAGAGAGCTGGAACCACACCCTGAGAGTCTGCTGCTTCCAAATGCTGATCCTCTGAACTGGAAAAACTGTGCCCACTGCCCAGGAAAACTATGAAAAAGTATCTATGTCCTGAGTGTTGAGTGGAATTTTTTAAAAATCACATGAATGATTATGTTGTGAGAAGCAAGTTCTTTCCATCCTCTCTCCATGCAGATCACAAACTAAAATTTTTGGATGACATTCAAAAAGTGGCTCTGTGATCTCTGTGGAAAGTCAACAATAGCAGGCAGAATGAGAGGGTAGTTAAATTTGAAAAATGGCCTATACTGGGACCAGTCACCAAAACTTTTCTCCTTTTCTATTTTATCTTCCAGCTTTGACTCAAGGGCAGAAATGGTGTACAACTGTGAAATGAGCATGAGCAGCAAGAACTCTGAGGGAAACTCATTCTGTCCAGAGGAAGGAAAATGAGGTCCCAGTGGGGTAGAAAGTGTGTGTTATGGTTTGGATCTGGAATGTCCCCCAAAGGCTTATGTGCTGAAGGCTTGGTCCCCAGTGCAGCATGTTCAGAAGTGGGGCTTTGGGGAGGTGATTGGATCATGAGGGCTCCGACCTCATCAGTGGATGAATCCACTGGTGGATTCATAGCTTAATGGACTTATTGGGAGGTGGTGGAAACTGTAGGAGGTAGGAACTAGTTGAAGAGGGAGTTCATCCTTGAGGGTGACCCTGGGGGGCTTTTTTTTGTCCTAGCTCCTTCCTCTGTTTCCCAGCTGCTCTCCCTTGCCACAGGCCCAAAGTAAAGGGCCAAGCAACCATGGACTGAAACCTCTGAAATCATGAGCCAGAAGGGAACTTTCGTCTTTGGACTTGATTTTCTCAGATATTTTGTCAGTGATGAAAAACTGATTAACACTAACTTACCAACTGTGAGGAAATCTCTGTTTTTTTTTCTCCTAGCTTTTCCCCAAGCATGGCCCAGTCACAGAACTGCTCTGTGATGGTGGAGGTTCAGTTGCTTTAAACTTCAAGAGCAAACCCATCTTTATGGCCAGAGGAACTGAAGAAAGGGGGTCATGTTTCAAAAAGTGTTATGGAAATTGCTAAAATTTTCTCTCTCACTACTTTTCTCAAAGGGTAGCTTCAGTCATGCACAATTGCATGGCAGTGTAGGCCGCTAAAACACCAGGAGAAAACTTATATTTCTGACAAGAGGATCAGGAAAGTGGGACTCTGAGGATTGGAGAATGTGGAGAGAATCATGAAAAGCAGAGAGCTTTTCATAATTCTATGAATTAAAAAACAGAAGGCCCCATTCTCGAGTTACACCCTGGCAAGATAGATGCAAAGTGAGATAACAAAGGCTTTAAAATTTATGATAAAAACAAACAAGCAAGCAACAGCAACAAAATAGCCACCAGGTTCTCTGAAAGGAACAAGCATGGGACATGTCCAAAATAACAGAGCAAAGGCTTTGAAAACTGAAATCACATTAGAACCAGGATTCATGGGAAGTGGGACAGAGCTTGCAATCCGGACCTAACATATAGATTCTTCAGAGGGCTTTAACACAGGACCCAGAGACTCACACCTCACAACATGATGTCCCAAGCACCCTCCACATATTCCAAAATTACTTGAGCCAGGTGCAGTGGCACATGCCTATGATCCCAACGACTGGGGAGGATGAGGCAGGAGGATCCCAAGTTTGAAGCCAGCCTGGGTGACTTAGTAAGGTCCTGTCTCAAAATAAAGAATAAAAAGGGTTGGGGACGTAGCTCAGTGGTAGAGCACCCCTGTTTTCAATCCCTAGAACCACCCACACAAAATGAAACAAAATGAAATAAATTTAACAAAGAACTCAATGAATGTCCCCAAATTATTAAGGGAAAACAAAATCCAGCAATGTGTAAAAAGGATGATACATCATGGTCAAGGGTAGCTTATCCCAGAAAAGCAACACTGTTTTAACATTTGAAAATCAACGTAAGAGAAATGAAAGCTTTTATTCACAGAAAACCCTGATGCAAATTTTTTAAATTAATTAATTTATTTTTTGTTTGTAGAGACTGCATTGAGATTCATTGTACACAAATGGGGTACAACTTTTCGTTTCTATGGTTGTGCACAATGTAGATTCACACCATTCATGTAATCATACATATACATGTACATAGGGTAATGATGTCTTTCTCATTCCACCATCTTTCATACCCCGGCCTCCTCCTCCCTCTCATTTCCCTCTACGAAATCTAAAGTTTCTCTATTCTTTTCTTACCCCTCCCTCTTATGTATCATTATCCCCTTACCAGGGAAAACATTTGACCTTTGGTTTTTTGGGCTTGGCTTATTTCACTTAGCAAGATATTCTCCAATTCCATCCATTTATCTGCAAATGCCATAATATTATTATTCTTTATGGCTGAATAGTATTCCATTGTGTATATATACCACAGTTTCTTTATCCATTCATCTGTTGAAGGGCATCTAAGGACCTAAAATTAGCATACTACAAGTAATGCAGCCACATCAATGTTTATAGCAGCTTAATTCACATTAGCTAGATGCAAATGTTTTAATAGCTTTACTCATAATCACTAGAATAGGAAATTACTCAAATGTTTTTCAGCTGATGGACACATAAACAAATTGGTACATCCACACAATGGAATGTTTCTCACAAATAAAAAGAAACAAACTATTCTTACACACAGCAACATGAGTAAATCTAAAATGTGTTTATCTATCTATCTATCATCTATCTCTTTCTATCTATCTATCTATCTATCTATCTATCTATCTATCTATCTATCATCTATCTATCATCTATCTATCTATCTATCATCTATCAATCATCTCCAGTACTGAGGATTAAACCCAGGGGCACTCTGCCAAATGCCAGCTACATCCCCAGCCCTTTTTATTTTTTACTTTCAGAGAGGGTCTTTCTAAGTTGCTGAGGTTGGCCTTGAACTTGTGATCCTCTTGCTTCATCCCCCAGAGTCACTGGGATTACAGGCATGCCATTGCTCCTAGCCATTTGGCCAAACTTTAATAGCCAGTCTCAAAGTGCTTTATACTGGATGATTTCATTTGTATGAAAGGCAGAACTACAGAGATGGAGAATATGAATGGATGTCAAGGATTGGGGAGGGCAGGAGGGTTTGATTACAAAGGGCAGCATGGGAAAAAATTTTTTGGTGATAAAATTATTTTGTATCTTTTTTGTGTGGTTACATGACTTTCTTTATTTGTCAAAATTCATAATCTCTATCCCCCAGAGTGATTTTTATGGTATGTATAATAAAAATAAATTATAATTTTTGAGAAATCACATGTGTTGTGTCTTATGAATAGAGATATAGCTGAAACAAGAACATCAGTGTGTGGATAATGGTTAGACATGATGATTAAATGTGGAGGGCAATGAGACTATTGTTTACTTTGTATATATCTGAAACTTTCTGAAATAAAATGGGACTTTTTGCCCCACCCATTTTTTTTTACAGTATTGGGTACTGAACCCAGGGGTACTCTACCACTGAGCTATGTCCCCACCCCTTTTCATTTTTTATTTTGAGACAGGATCTCACTAAGTTACCCAGGCTGGTCTTGAACTTATGCTCCTCCTGCCTCAACTTCCCAAGTTGCTAGAATAGTAGATGTGGGTCACCACACCCAGCCAAAAAGATTTTTTTTTAAAGAACAACTACAAAAGAGCTACAGCAAGGATACTTATGGGGAAAAGTTAGATGCTTTACTAAGAACAAGATAAGAATGCCCTGTCTCACCATTGCTATTCAACATTGTACTGAAATTCCTAGTAGTCTTAGTTCCAGGTACTTTGGAGGTTGAGGTAGGAGGATTACTTGATTCCTGGGGTTTGAGGCCAACTTAGGCAACATAGAAAGAGCTGTCTCAAAATGGAAGTAGAGGACATCTTACTAATGCAGTAATAAATGAAAAAGAAAAGGCACATATTGGAAATGAAAAAATAAAACTGTGTCCATAGTTAACATAATTTATAATAAAGAGATTGAATTAATAATCAGAAAAACTTCCAAGAAGGAAAAGCCCAGGACGAGATATTTTCATTATGAGTTCTATCAAATGATTAAAGAAGAAGCTGGGTGCAGTGGTGCACACCTGTAATCCCAGTAACCTGGGGAGGTTGAAGCAGGAAGATTGTGAGTTCATAGTCCGCCTCAGCAACTTAGCAAGGCCCTAAGCAATTTAGTGAGATCCTGTCTCTAAATAAAATATAAAAAAGGGTTGGAGATATGGGTCAGTGGTTAAGTGCCCTGGGTTCAATCCCCAATTCAGAAAAAAAAAAAAGAATTAACATTAATCCTTCTCATACTCTTCTGAAAACCAAGGAGGAGGAAACACTTAATACCTTGTCCTACGAAGCTGGTATTACCTTGATAACAGTCAAACAAAGATAACACAATAAAAGTACAAACCAGTATCATTATGAATATAGATGCAAAAATCCTCATAAAACACCAGCTTAAAATTAAATCCAGAAGCACAGTAAGAGGACACTACACCATGGCCCAGTGAGATTTATCCCAGGAATGCAAGGGCGGTTCAAGATGCAAAAATCAATCAATGAGATACATCATTTTAGTAGGAAAAAGGGAGAAAGTCACATGGTTATTTCAATTGATCCAGAAAAAATTATTTGACAAAATCCAACACCTTTTCATGGTAGAAACGAGAGGGTTCTGTCTTCCCTCCCTCCATTCCTGTTTTATAGGTGTGTATCCCAGTCAAAATCCCCATCTGGCATCTCTATGGAACAGGTCCTGCCCAGCTGCTGTAACCAGGCACTTAGTAGATTCCCTTATTGCTCAATTCCCTGCCTCATCTGGTCATTGAAAAAACTATTTTCCACCCCGGCAGGATTCTGACTCGGAGGCACTCAGTTATAATTTCACAGATGGCAGCTCCACTCCATTGGCTCCTCCGCCATGCACACACACCAAATGTTGGAACCTGCAGCACGGAGCAGGTCGGCCATGGCAGTAACACGGTCAGACTCTCATCGTGGTCTAAACTAACCCAGGTCTGTACTTGAATAATTGATCTCACTCATTCCCTTTTTGGGCTACAAGTGCCAGTGGCCCCATATTTACTCCAGACGTAAAGTTTTTTCATGCTGGAATTTACTGATTGTTGGCTTCTTGCTTTGACACCTTAGTGAAACTTGCAGGATGACAGTTTCTGGCACAAAGAGCTCCAAGAAGACTTTCTAAGCTGGGGAGAGACCCATGAAGAACTTACACACTTGCCACTAGTCCTTCATTCATGCATATAAATCAACAGCGAATCACAAGGTAAATTTATTTATAAATTAAATAAAAAAGAGAACAATAAAAGGGAAATAAATAAAATTTTAAAATTCTAAGTTTTGTCTATTTTATTTTATCTACTTTTTACAGTATCGGGGATTGAACCAGGGGTGATCTACCACTGAGCTAAATTCCCAGTCTTTTAAAAATATTTTTCATTTTATTTTATTCTGAGACAGGGTCTCACTAAGTCGCTGAGGCTGGCTTTAAACTTGTGATCCTCTTGCCTCAGTGTCCAGACCAGCTGGGATTATAGTCGTGTATCACCCTGCCTGGCTCTAAGTTGTTTCTTCAAAGATTTTTGACAATTATACATCCATAAAAAATGAGACACTATAGGACTGGGGTTGTGGCTCAGTGGTAGAGCACTTGCCTAGATGTGTGAGGCACTAGGTTCGATTCTCAGCGCTGCATATAAATAAGTGAATAAAATGAAGGTCCATCAACAACTAAAAAAATGTAAAAAAAAAAGAACGAGACATGATAATAAAAAAATAGAGAACAAGAAAGCATACTTAAAGATTTAAAATATGGTTGCTGAATTGGCGTAGTCGAAAGAGACATACTTTCATTTGAATAATGTGGTAGATTAGATCCTGGGCTAACTTTCACAATGAAAACAGTTCTGAATAAAGTCCTTTAAATAAAATCTTAAAACATATCTATGAACTGGCAAGGAAGAATGGAAATCTCAGATCAAAACCAAAGTGAGCATGAGCACTCAGAGAAATAAACCAATTGGGCACAAATCCAAGGATTCAGAAACCAAATGAAGTCCAAGCAGGAAAAATAAAATGCTTAGAAATAATAATAAAACATAGAAATTAAAGGAAAGATCTTAAAAGAAATCAGGAAAAAAACCCAACAACAACAGCAAAACAGATTATCATCAAGACAAGTAATTAACAAATAGACTGGCAGCTGATTTTTCAACAGCAAAATGGAAGCCCAAAAAGTAGCAGAATCAGTGGAATTCTACACTCAGGGAAAGTATTATTATTATTATTATTATTATTATTATTATTATTATTAAAGATGGAGTTTAGCTGGGTATGATGGTGTAAGCCTGTAATCCCAGTGGCTCAGGAGGCTGAGGCAGGAGGATTGCAAGTTCAAAGCCAGCTTCAGCAAAAGCATGGTGCTAAGCAACTCAATGAGACCCTGTCTCTAAATAAAATACAAAATAGGGCTGGGGATGTGGCTCAGTGGTTGAGTGCCCCTGAGTTCAATCCCTAGAACTGCCCAGCCTCCACCAAAAAGACAGTCTTACTATGTCACCCAGGCTGGCTTCAATTTTGTGATCCTTCTGTCTAGTCTTCTGAGTAACCCAGCTTCCAGGCACGTGCCAGTGCCATCAGGAGGTGAACTAATTGCAATTTCTTTTAGGTTCCAGTTTATAAAAATGTCGTATTTCATAATCATATATTATAGGATATATGATTCCATGTTGTCATTTCTTCTTTCAATACTACTATTTTTTCTCAACCCCATCTAATTTGCATTAATTCTGATAAGGAATTAACCACTATTCTTATTAGTATTCTCTTGCATGGAAGAAGTTGTTTGTCTATAACTGCATTTTTATTTTCCCTTATTGTTCTTTTTCTGTAATCTGACTATGATGTGATCAGGTCTCATTTTCTTTTATTTTGGGCTTGAGAAGACATAACATTAGAAATGCAAAACAAGGGGCTGCAGTTGTGGCTCAGTGGTAGAGCACTTGCCTGGCATGTGTGAGGCCCTGGGTTCCATACTCAGCACCACATATAAACAATGAAATAAAAGATCCATTTGCAACTAAAAAAAAGTTAAAAAAAAGAAATAAAAATGAAACTTCATTACAAATATTAAAGAAATCATAAAACATGTTATGAACAACCTTATGGCAATAACTTTAGAACCATATGTCAACAAAAGAATTCACTATACAAATAAATGTATTTATCTACAACAAATCCACATAACTCCAAGGACAGGTCAGTATTGCTTGGAAAAAAATCATTGGCACAAACCTTTGAATATTGCAGAAAAGTTCTTAAGGCGTATTTTAAGTAAAATTATTTAGAAACTCAAGTTTAGGATGCCAAATACAGAATAAGTAAGGTTTAACTTAAAGTTTATGGTAAACAAAACTAAGTATTTTTCAACATTAATCCCTAAAACTTGATGGCAAACTCAGTGTTTGAGGTTTTCAAAGTTCCTTGGGTCAACAACTTCTTCACTAAAAGAATCTCTTTAGCAGGAGTGTTGGTGGCTGAGGTGGTACATGCTTGTACCCTCAGCTACTCAGGAAACTGAGGCAGGAGGATCACTTGAACCCAGGAGTTTGAGGTCATTTGGAGCAACATCATGAGACCCTATCTCAAAATAAATAAAATAAAATAAAATAAAATAAAATAAAATAAAATAAAATAACGAATCTCATTAGGGGGGTCAAAGAAACTTGTGGCTTGGGATTTCAAGTATAATTTTGAGCAAAGCTGATTTTGTGTATTTGGGATATATAATAATTTTAATTTTGCTGTTACTATTCTCACTCTGCATTCAACCTTAATTGACAAAAAGATCATGACCTCTTGCTTTTCTTTAACCAAACATTATTAATTTTAGACTTTTGTTTTTCTTTTTGCAGTGCCTTGAATCAAACCCAGGGCCTTGTGTATGCTCAGCAAGTGCTTAACCCCTCAGTTATATCCCCAGTATTAATTTTAGACATTTTCTGTCACTTTGTTTTATATTCAGTTTTTAACGTGTCTATACCAGAAACTACTTGCTCTCATTTGGCTATGGTTTGAGGGTGTCCCCCAAAGTTTCAGATGCTAGAAGCTTGGTCCCTAGTGTGATAGTGTTGAGGTGGTGGAAGCTTTAAGAGGTCAGGGGCAGAAGGGCATTAAATAGGTCATGGGGGCACTACTGTCCCAAGGGATTAATGCTGGCCTTGAGCAGTTAGATTAGTTCTCAGGATAATAAAGCAAGTTGACTGTTTTAGCATTCTCGCTGGATTCCTTTTCACCATGTGATCTCTCTACCTCTTAGATACGTTTGGTCCCTGATACCATTCCCATGAGGGCCTCTCAGAACTCAATAGATGCCACTGCCATCTTGAACCTCCAGAATTGTGAGCTAAATAAATCTATTTTCTTTATAAACCATTCAGCCTCAGGTATTTTGTTAGAGTAGTACAAAACAGACTAAGAAAGGAATTGAGTATGAAAAACTTGGTGCTTATAAGATCTCTATGAGGGCTACAGAAAAAAAATGACTCTGAGAACAACATATAAAACTAACCTACTTGGGGAGGTGCTGTTTCTGCTGCAATTGGTAATAAGCTGTTGGATTTTGGAAGTTGTTCTGGCAGCTCTTGTCTCTATAAATATACTGCCTTATCTGAGATCCAGGAATTGGAGCTGCCACAAAAACTGTTATATCCAGGAACAAACTACCAAAACTATATCCAGGGATTAGCAATCTGGTGCCAGAACATTTGTAGAACCATTTTGCACCTGCTGCATCTGCAGGGATAAAAACAGATGAACTGTGTCTTGTTCCCTTGCACACTTGAAGCTTGGACCTTGGGATCTTCCATGCAGCTGCAAGTACGAACAGTCCTATACCTTCAAAATCATGCTTGTAAACAGGAAGTGTGGAAAGATACAGAAACATGGCCACATCTTCATGTCCATCTTCCAAATTTTATGCTTTCTTATAAAAGTTAAAGAATTAATTATATGAACTGGAAATTCTATTCCTCGGCATTTACCCAAGAAAAATAAAAACATTTCCAAATGAGACCTTTTGTCCATGAATGCTCTCAAATATTGTTTGTTGGGTATTACATGATATAACCAATTGGAAAATCTGTTGGTAGCTTCTGCCAAAGTTATATATATATATATATATACCTAGCTTATAATACCTACAACAAAATATCAATCTCAAAACCACAAAATTAAGCATAAGAAGATATACATAAGAGTATAACTTCATTTACATGAAAAATCAAAAATAGGCAAAAGTGATCTATTGCAATTGACATAAAAATAATGGGGAATTATTGATTAGAAGGGACATGAGGTAGCTTTTTTATGCTGAATATCTTTTACGTCTTACTCCGAAGGATGTTACAAGAATTTACATTATTGAAAAGGAAAAAAAAAGAACTCAAAAGCAATTATTTAAGCTTCCATAAAAAGAAATTAGAAAAAGAATAGCCAATTAAATCCCCCAAAAGAGAAAGGATCTCAAGATAAGAAAGTCAGAAAATAGAAAACAAATACATTTTTAATAACTAATAGAATTGATTATTTGTGAGACCTTGGAAAAAGGAGAGAAATGAATAAAGGGACACCATGACAATCTTTCATTCATTAAAAAGACCGTAAAGTAAAATTTGGAGTGACTGTATGCCAATAAATTTACAAAGTGTAATAAATGTTTAAATTCCTAAAATATGCATGCATACACATATGAGTAACTTAGCATATTGGCTGTAGAAGACATATGAAATCTGAATATGTAATAACTATTACACTATTAAATAATATGTACTTTAAAACCTTCTCTTCTCCCTGCCCCTCTAAAATGCTTCAGATGGCTTTTCTAGTGAATTTTGAAAGCTTGAAGAGAGGAAAAACTGGTCACTGAAAATTCTGTGGATGGATATCTGAAAATATTTTGTTAGCAATGCTGGATACAGAAGATGAACAATGATTGAAAAATCACTTTGAATAAATATCTATTCCCACTCAGGTAGACAAACTGTCAATTGAGGAAAGCATTTCTGGATACGTAAGACCTGAGAAATCTTAGTGACATAACACCCTTTTAGGAACTCACTTAGGACTGTACTCAAGCAAACTGAAGAAGAAAACCAAAAAAGGCAGGATTCAGGAAACACAGAACACAACTGAGGAGACTGGCACAGGATCATTTGGTAAAAATATGTGTATATGTATACAAAAAGGCTAACTTCATATACACCATAATTGTAACAGACTTCTGAATGATCAGATAGTAAATGGATTATTTTATGCTTCTGTTTATTTTCAAAACGTTGAAGATGCAAGCACCATTTTGTAATCAGATTTTATAAATGCTACTTTTAGAGAAGAAATATAACTGCTGCTGTTTTCCTGTTTCTCAACTCAGTTCCTTATATAACAACTCTCAGTTAATTTAATGCTAAAAATAATTGGGTCTTAATTAAACTCATGTCTAAAAACCTCACTGTCAGTAATTTGGTTTTCTTTGTGTTGAAGAAACACATTCTTGCCTCTTTTTTTTTTTTTTTTTTTGTGGAACCAGGGATTGAACCCAGGGGCACTCCACCACTGAGCCACATCCCCAGCCCTATTTTGTATTTTATTTAGAGACAGGGTCTCACTGAGTTGCTTAGGGGCTTGCTAAGTTGCTGAGGCTGGCTTTGAACTCACGATCCTCCTGACTCAGCCTCCCAAGTTGCTTGGATTACAGGAGTGCACCACCACGCCCGGCTACATTCTTGCCTCTTAGAGGTAGAAAAATTAAGTCTGATTTGTGAAATAGTTTATCTCCCATTATGGTATAAAGGGGAAGGTCCAGAAGAAATTTATTTTGCAAATGTTTTATATGTACAAAATCATTTAATAAAATTTATTACCAGTGATAAACCCATGACAAAACAGAAACATCTTTAATCATATGGTGATAGCCAAAAAATCCAAAAAAACAATAAAAACCTTGCACAACCCACTTGATTTCATTTAATGGTGAAATAATTCTTCCAAAATTATGATATGAGCACCTGTAGTTAACATTTTAAAAATGTCATTACAAATACAATAAAACAAGAGATATATAAGAAATGAAAATAAATATGATTACCATATGATTATACAGAATAACTTAATTGCGTTCATAAAACATTCAAAAGAATTCTACAGATAAAAGGGCAAATGTAATAACTGAATATACCATTGTTGTCATGAAGAGATATAAAAAACGTATATGTATTTGCCCTTTATATATATTATAAATATACATGTATATATCTTTTCCCTTTTATAAGTTTCCTCCATTGGAAGCATTTAAAAAATTTATGGTGTATATTAGTTATATAGAATGGTGGGGTTCATTGCAGTATATTGGGATATGCATCTAACTTAATTTTGCCAATTATTTTTAGTTTAGTTTTCTAATTCAAGACCTAGTTACTCACATATATCCTGTGAGGCCCTTCACTTACTATTATAGGTATCCTTCACCAAAGTCAGCATGTGTGTTCGTGTTCTATATAAATCAATACATGTGCACATGGGAAGCTTGATTTTTTTTAAATTTAATTTTGATTCATTGAACACAAATGGAGTACAGCTATTGTTTCACTGGTTGTACACAAAGTAGAGTCACACCATCTGTGCATTCATACATGTACACAGGGCAATGGTGTCTGTCACACATTCTGTTATTATTACCCCCAAACCTCGACCCCACCCCTCCCTTCCCTCTATGCTACCTAGCCTTTCTCCATTCTTGCCCCCCCTCTACCCCACATTATGCATCACCATTCACTTATCAGAGAGACCATTCGGCCCTTGGATTTTTGGGATTGGTTAATCTCACTTAGCATTACAGTCTCCAACATCATCCATTTACCTACAAATGCCATAATTTTATTCTTCTTTATGGCTGAGTAATATTCCATTGTGTATATATACCACAGTTTCTTTAGCCATTCATCTATTGAAGGACATCTAGGTTGGTTCCACAATCTAGCTATTGTGAATTGGGCAGCTATGAACATTGATGTGGCTGCATCACTGATTTTAAGTCCTTTCGGTATAGGCCAAGGAGTGGGATAGCGGGGTCAAATGGTGGATCCATTCCAAGTTTTCTAAGGAATCTCCACACTGCTTTCCAGAGTGGCTGCACCAACTTGCACTCCCACCAGCAATGTATGAGTGTACCCTTTTCCCCACATCCTCACCAACACCTGTTGTTGCCTGTATTCTTAATAAAAGACATTCTAATTGGGGTAAGATGAAATCTTAAGGTAGTTTTGATTTGCATTTCTCATATAACATTGTTTCATAAATCTGTTGATTGCTTGAAGATCTTCCTCTGTAAAGTGCCTGTTCATTTCTTTGGCCCATTTATTGATTGGGTTATAAGTGTTCTTGGTGTAAAGATTTTTGAGTACTTTGTAGATTCTGGAGATTAGTGCTCTATCTGAAATGTGTGTGGCAAAGATTTTCTCCCACTCTGAAGGCTCTCTCTTCACTTTGCTGATTGTTTCCTTTGCTGAGAAAAAGCTTTTTAGTTTGACTCTATCCCAATCATTGATTCCTGCTTTTATTTCTTGCGCTTTGGGAGTCATGTGAAGGAAATCTGGTCCTAGGCCAACATGATGAAAATTTGGACCTATTTTCTCTTCTATTAGGTGCAGGGTCTCTGGTCTAATTCCTAGGTCCTTGAACCATTTTGAGTTGAGTTTTGTACAGGGTGAGAGATATGGGTTTATTTTCATTTTGCTGCATATGAATTTCCAGTTTTCCCAGCACCATTTGTTGAATAGGCTATCTTTTCGCCATTGTATGTTTTTGGTTCCAGTCACAATAGCCTCTAAAAAATAAAATACTTGGGAATCAATCTAACAAAAGAGGTGAAAGACCTCTACAATGAGAACTACAGAACACTAAAGAAAGAAATTAAAGAAAGTCTGAGAAGATGGAAAGATCTCCCATGTTCTTGGATAGGCAGAATTAATATAGTCAAAATGGCCATACTACCAAAAGTGCTATACAAATTCAATGCAATTCCAATTAAAATCCCAATGATGGACCTCATAGAAATAGAGCAAGCAATCATGAAATTCATTTTGAGGAATAAGAGACCCAGAATAGCCAAAACAATTCTTAGCAAGAAGAGTGAAGCAGGGGGTATCACAATACCAGACCTTCAACTATACTACAGAGCAATAGTAACAAAAACAGCATGGTATTGGCACCAAAATAGACAGGTAGATCAATGATACAGAACAGAGGACACAGAGACAAACCCACATAAATACAGGTATCTCATACTTGACAAAGGGAAGCTTGATTTTTAAAGAAACCATATCATAAAGTTAAGGTCCCTCTTGTCTTGTGGGTGAGGGATTGGGTACCTGTTGAAGAGATGGGCTGGCTGTGAAATAAAAACTCTGAAAGTAATATGTCAGAAAATAAAGTCAAAAGGCAAGAATATTTTTAAAGCAGCGGTGTGACCGGTTGAGCCAACCAGAAGGGTCTGGCTCTAACAAAGAAGTCCCATTTGCTTTATTCATAGTGCTACAGATCAAAGGGGATCAGTTGGTGTAAGGTTTCAGTGTGGGAGGAGTCTTTCAGTGCTGGCTTCTAGGTGTGGCAGGGATTTTGCAGTAAACAGGTTATATGGCATTTGGTTCTCGGTGGATTACTTCCATCTCAGGGGCTGTGTTTGAACTTGGAGCTGTGAGCTAGGTCAGAGTGATTTGGGCATTCTGGAACTAGGGGGTTCTGCCCAGGAGTTCCCAAAGGAGCAGTTTCTCTACCTAATAGCCGGAACATCACTCAGTACACAAATAATTCATAGATGGTTCCTAACATTCTTGTAAATTAAAAATTGTTGGAGGTTGGGGGTGGAACAGTGCTTGCCAGCCCCTGGATTTGATCCCCAGAACAGCAAGAAAAAAGTCAATTAAAATTTATCTCATTTTAAAATTAGAATTTTAATATGCTCCTTTGTTTTTTGGGGAAACACATCATGCCTGAATTAAATTTAAATGTTTTAAAATTAGATATCCTATTGCCATTGCCTTATTTATTTATATATTTATTTTGTGGTGCTAGGGATTGAACCCAAGACCTCTCACATGCTAGGCAAGTCCTCTTCCACTGAGCTACACCCAAAACCTTTACTTTGAAAAATTTAAGCTTATAAAAAACTTGAAAAATTAGTACTATGAACATCTATATTCTTTTCACCATTTTACTGATTTGTCATTACAGTTAATTATAATTGTAGGACTAAGTCACTTTGTTCTGTTAGCCCTAGTTTATAGTAATTCTTGCTTGACTGTTTCCCCACTTTTTTTTTTTTTTTTGGTACCAGGGATTGAACTCAGGGGCACTCAACCACTGAGCCACATCCCCAGCCCTATTTTGTATTTTATTTAGAGAGATGGTCTCACTGAGTTGCTTAGCACCTTGCTTTTGCTGAGGCTGGCTTTGAACTCAGAAACTTCCTGCCTTAGCCTCCTGAGTCTCTGGGATTATAGGAGCACCACTTCACCTGGCTGTTACCTCATTTTTAAAACCAGGAAAGTCAGGAAGGGGGTTTCAGTATGGCTCATATGATCAATGCAATTTTCTATGGATAAAAGTCAAGAAAGACTTATTTTAAAAATGCAACTATTTTTATATTGGCCTTAATACTATAATGTATATATATGGTTACTTTGAAATATTTTGGTTAAGAGCTATAGGTACCCAGTTAAGTGTCTGGCCAAGAAGGATGTTAACAAGTGGTAAACTATAAAGGGAAACCTGGGTGAGAGAGACTCTATCTATCCTTTTGCATCTTTTTGAATTTTTAATTCTGTGCATGTGTTACTTATTCAAAAATGTTTTCAAGAATGTAAAACATATACTACTTGTGGTGATGCAGGCTTGTAAACTCAGCTACTCGGGAGGCTGAGGCAAGAAGATCTCCCTAAATTTCTCAGGCTCTTCTCAAAATTGTGATCTTCCCAGCTCAGCCTCCCAAGTGTCTAGGATTACAGGCATGAGCCACCACCCCCAGCTATTTCACAGATTCCTTAAGAGAATTAAACATGGTAAAAATTGTTTGAAATTTACTGTACATTGAAAAACATTATTCACACCAAAGTTATTGTTGAGAGGCAACGTAGAAAGGACTGGGGAGTCAACCAGGCTGGAGCCTTCACATGCTGGTCATGTGATCTTGGACATTTCTCAGCCTCTGGAATTGAATTCCCTGGAACACTATCATGAGGCCAAAGGATTCTTAGTTGACTACTGTGACCCTAGCACCTAGGGTAGTGCCTGACACTCAGTCTCAGCAAGTGAATGTTGAGTGGAACTCTGTGTTTATTTTCTATATTTGAAAATCATGGAAAGTTTGGTACGTAATGAGAGAAATTTGTGATATTTAAATGAACAATTTATGTTTCCTTGAGATTTGGTCATATGGCTGTACCTCTTAGGAGCCTTTCATAAATAACAAGTGTTATGAACCTTCTCCCAGAGGTGAATTACTGTTCATTTAGAAGTCCATTGGTAGGGGCGTGCTGCAGAGGAACGGCTGTTTATCTGTGGTGGGGTCAGCCCTTTGGTTAGTCCAAGGCTCTGGGGTTCCTCTTCTTGCTTCGGCCAGCTGAGCTGCAGCCTGGCAAAGAGAAAGCCATGGCGCTCCGAGTCACCAGGAACATGAAAATTAATGCTGAAAATAATAAGGCCAGGATCAGTATGGCAGGTGCGAAGCGTGTCCCTGTGGCGACTGCTGCAGCCTCCAAGCCTGGGCTAAGGCCAAGAACAGCTCTTGGAGACATTGGTAATACAGTCAGTGAACAGCTGCAGGCTAGAGTGCCTCTGAAAAAGGAAGCAAAACCATCAGCTACTGGAAAAGTTATTGCTAAAAAAACTTCTAAGACACCTGGAAAAGGCCAGATGTATGTGTATGTGCCAGAGCCTGAACCTGAACTTGAACCTGAGCCGGTCAAGGAAGAAAAACTTTTGCCTGAACCTATTTTGGTTGATACTCCCTTTCCAAGGCCAATGGAAGCATCTGGATGTGCTCCTGCAGAAGAATATCTGTGTCAGGCTTTTTCTGATGTGATTCTTGCAGTGAATGATGTGAATGCAGAAGATGGAGCAGATCCAAACCTCTGTAGTGAATATGTAAAGGATATTTATGCTTATATGAGACAACTTGGGGAAGAACAATCAGTGAGACCAAAATAGCTACTGGGTCAGGAAGTCACTGGAAACATGAGAGCCATCCTAATTGACTGGCTAGTAGGGGTTCAAATGAAATTCAGGTTGCTGCAGGAGACCATGTATATGACTGTTGCCATTATTGATTGGTTCATGCAGGATGATTGTGTGCCCAAGAAGATGCTGCAGCTGGTTGGTATCACTGCCATGTTTATTTCAAGCAAATACGAAGAAATGTACCCTCCAGAAATTGGTGACTTTGCTTTTGTGACTAACAACACTTACACTAGGCACCAAATCAGACAGATGGAAATGAAGATTCTAAGAGTTTTAAACTTTGGTCTGGGTCGCCCCCTACCACTGCACTTCCTTCGTAGAGCCTCTAAGATCAGAGAGGTTGACGTTGAGCAACATACTCTGGCTAAATACCTGATGGAACTAACTATGTTGGATATGGTGCACTTTCCTCCTCCTCAAATTGCAGCAGGAGCTTTTTGCTTAGCACTGAAAATTCTTGACAATGGTAAATGGACAACTACTCTACAGCATTACCTGTTATATTCCAAAGAGTCTCTTCTTCCTGTTATGCAGCACCTGGCTAAGAATACAGTCATGGTGAATCATGGGCTTACAAAGCATATGACTATCAGAAACGAGTATGCCACATCTAAGCATGCAAAGATCAGCCCTCTTGCACAGCTGAATTCGGCACTAGTTCAAGATTTAGCCAAGGCTGTGGCAAAGGTGTAACTTGTAAACTTGAGTTGGAATACTATATCTGCAAACAAAATTGGCACCATGAGCCACCTGTACATTAAAAAAAAAGTCCATTGGTAGGAACTTCTGGCCATAACGAAGTAAAGAGTTTGGAAGATGATCTCCCCACAAACAACTGGACAACTTTGTCAGAACTAGTTTTTTAAGGACGCTGGAAAATTGGCTAAAAGTAAGCAAGGTGCTTATTTACGAAAAATGTTAAACCCCGAGTGAGAGCAGTGGGGACTCTGTGGTGTCCTCATCTGGGTCTGCTCCTATTCCCATCCCTCCTCATGCTCTTCTAGCATAGAAGTCTATCAAGATGGAGCTGGCCATGGAATCTAGCTGCTTCACTGCCTTAAGAGGGTTGACTGTATATAGAGCAAACAGCAGAAAACACTACCCAATACTTGCAGTAAAAGTAGCAAACCAGATAGGAGATGAAGGGAGAATGTTCACAGGTTATGGGTCTGGTTGGGGTGAGTGGCAGACCTGCTGACCAGCAAGAAATATTGCAGCAATAAGAGAGTCATGGAGAGGCTGGACAGGCTTTCTGCACAGCTCTGGCTAACTGGCAGTCCGTGTGCATGTGTGTGGGACACCTGAAAAGGCCTGCTAGGAAGTAACACATGGGACAGACTTGAAAACTGCTTGAATTTTGAATGTACTCAAGAACCCCATCCATATCCACAGGCAAGGATTGGAAACCTTACTGGTTTGAGTTGTTTCAGCACATTCTCAGACCACTCAGTGGTTACCAGACTATGTAGAGAGGGACAAAGTACAGGAAACAAGCTAAAAGATAAAGTGAGAATTTCAAAAAAACAAAGCAGGGACATTAATGACCACACACAACAGAGATGACAAATTTACTTGCTTCTTACCTCCAAATACACCCTTGATTTTCATTTATGTGAAAACGATTCTGGGCCCTTTGTATGTTTTTTCCTTTGCCAGATGGCATAATATCAGATCTCCGTTTTCAGTAGAGGTCACTGGAACACCATTGCAGCATGAAAGTATTTTCTTCCCAGTTCTGGTATGCTTTCACTAGGCAGCTCCTGTAGAATGCATGGTTTTACCAGAGTCCAGCTCCTGCAGTGTACACAGTTGCCCAGCACCATGCTTCTGTAGTGTGGTCAGCTTCTCCAGTGCTAGGATCCTGTATAGCATATCATACAAGGAAATACAGGAGATTGAACCCAGGGGTGCTCTTCCACTGACCTATCCCCCCAGACCTTTTTATTTTTTATTTTGAGATAGGGTCTCACTGAGTTGCCAAGACTGGCCTCAAAAATTGAGATACTCCTGACTCAGCCTTCTGAGTTCCTGGGATTATAAGTGTGTGCTACCACTACCACACCCAAGGGAAACAAAAGTCTTGAGCAGCATTATCCACCAACTTGACCTAAGTGACATCTACATAACACTCCACCAAACAGCAGAAAACATATTCTTTTCAAGTGCACAGAACATATGCTAGGCCATAAAACAAATTTCAGTAAATTTAAAATTATTCAGTGTGATTTCTAACCAAAACAAATTATAAATCAGTAACAAAAAGTGACTTGAATTTGCATCACAGTGCTTCTGGGTGAGACACTTGCTGCTGAACAGTCAGCCTTGCCCAACACCCTAAAGGGAGTATTTCCCATTACTTAGAGAAAAACATGTAGCATTAAATGATAATATTAGAAAACAAAGTCTCAAACCAACAATGTAAGCTTCTATCTTAAAAAACTAGAAGAGAAAATTAAACCCAAAGCAAGTAGAAGCAAGGAAATAATAAAATCAGAGTGGAAATCAATAAAATAGGAAGCAGAAAAACAGTAGAGAAAAATCACTGAAACTAAATTTGCTTATTTGAAAAGAGCAGGAGAATCGATAATCCTCTAGCTAGGCCATCCAAGAAAAAGAGAAGGCAAATTGTCAATATCAGAAATGAAAGAGGGAACATTGCTGCTGACCTTATAGAAATTGGAAGGGTAATCAGGTATAATTTGAACACATTTCTGCCAACAAATTATAAATTATATAATTACATAATTGCATTATAATAACATATTATGATATGTATTTAAATGTTTGCAACATATAATGAAGATTAATCACCACGACCATATGGCATTTATCTTAGAAATATCATATTATTGTCTTAGTAGATGCAAAAAAAAATTCCAACATTTATTCATGATGAAAACTCTCAATCTAGTACTGTAAGGGAACTCCTTACTGTTCGAGTCTTTTTAAAAACAAAGAAACCAACTGAGGGCTGGGAGTACAACTCAGAGGTAGGGTGCTGGTCTAGCATGTGGGAGGCCTTGGGGTTGATCCCCTGCAGGTCAGATAACACCCACCGCAAAACAAAACCTTGAGCTAGCCTCATATTTACTGGTTGATGACTGAGCCTTCCCCTAGGGATCAGGACAGGACCAAGATCCTTGTTCTGTTCTCTTTGTTTCTATCAAACTTGCACTGGAGATTCTAGTCATAAGAATAATACTAAGAATACAAAACATAAAGGCGTGCAGAGTACAGGGAAAGAAAGAAATAAAACTGTTTCCTAATAACAGACGATATGATCCTGCATGTAGAAAATCCAAAACAAACAAACAAACAAACAAAAACTACTTTAGCAAGGTCTCAGGATACAAAAATCAATGTGCACAAATTTTAATAATCAAATTATTTTAGAAAAATAAAATAATTTTATTTTTTATAACATACTAAAAGTAGTCCAAAAATGAAATCAAGGGCTGGAATGTAACTCAGTGGCCAAGTATCTGTCTCACATTTGCAGAACCATGGGTTCTATCCCCTGTTCCAAAAAAGACAAAAAATAAAAAATAAAAAGAACCCCACCAAAAAATAATAATAATTAATGAAATTAGGAAAACAATCCCACTCCCAATAGCATTAAAAAATCAAATACTTTTGGAATGAATTTAACAAGGGTAAAACAATTACAAAACACTGCAGAGACAGGGAGGAAGACCTAAATAAATAGGTATTCCATACCATGGGTGGGAAGCCTTTGATTCAACTATAGATTCAGTGCAATCCCTATTACAATCCTGGGAGGGTTTTTATTTTTTACTTTTTGGTACTGTGGATTTAACCCAGGAGTGCTTAACCACTGAGTTACACCCCCAGCTCTTTTATTTTTTATTTATTCTTATTTTTTTATTTTTCTTTTAAGACAGATTCTTGTTAAGTTGCTTAGGGCCTCACTAAGTGTTGAGACCTTGTCTCAAAATAAAATTAAGACTGGGCTGGAGATGTAGTTTAGTGATAGAGCTCTTGCCTAGCATGCATAAGGTCCTGGATTCAATTCCCAGTACCACTGAAAACAAACAAACAAGAAAAAGTATAGCATCTTTGAAAAACAGTCTGGCAGTTCCTTAAATGTTAAAGAAATACTAGGGCGGAGCTGTAGCTCAGAGTAGGCAGAGTGCTTGCCCAGCACATGCGAGGCCCTGGGTTCGATCCTTAGAACCACATAATAAATAAATAAATAAATAAATAAATAAATAAATAAATAAATAAAAGGCTTGCTGTCCATCTACAACTACAAAAAAATTTTAATAAAAAGAAACTTACTGTATGACCGTCCTAGGTATCTACCCAAGAGAAATGAGTGTATGAGTGTTCATAGTGGCATCATTCATATAGCATAAAAATGAAAATGATCCAGATGCTCATTAACTGTTGAATAAACACATTTTGAATATTCTACAATGGACTATTATTCAGTAATAAATAGTTGTAAACTCTGCTACATACTCCAACATGGATGAACCTGAAAAACATGTTCAGCAATAGAAGTCAGATGCTAAAGCATATATGTTGTATAATTCCATTTACATGTACTCTCTGACAGAGGCAAATGTACAGAAAGAGGCAGATCAGTGGTTGTGGGAGTTGGAGAGCTATTGGAGTTGACTTGTCTGACTGACAGTACTCTTGAGGTGGCCTATGAATGTCTGTTGTTAAACCTCCCAGAGATACCCTGGTCACTTTCCTTTTTAAGATTTATTTGTGCGGTTTTTCTACAATTCTATTAAATACTATTGGTCCATTTTATACTGCTCTAACAGAATACCTGAAACTCAGTTCTTTGTAAAGAGTAGAGATTTATTTTTTACAGTTCTGAAAGCTGAAAGGTCCAAGTTTCAGGGGCCTGTGTGGGGAGGGGGGCTTCTTGCCACATGATCCCATGACAGAAGGCAGAAGGGCAAGAGCACTTGTGTGTGTTCCTGTGAACATATGAGAGAGCAAGAGAGAGCTGAACAATGGAACCTGTTAGAAGTTTAAACTTCATTTTGTTTTAAAAAGTGTTGACTCAGTGTGCCAAGCGGGTTCACGATAATGAACCGTTCCTCAGTGCAGAGTCTTCATGATGTAATCACCTCTTAAAAGTTCTACCTCTCAACATGTGCAGTGGATTAAGTTTCCAACATATGAACTTTGGAAGATACATTCAAAACGTAGCAAATACATATTTTCTGTCTTGCTTAGAGTGGCCAAAGTCTGTTAAGCTTTCTAAACATGTTCTGGTCACATACTTTCTTAAGATTTGGTTGTGCAATTATTTCTTCTACTCCGTGAAGTACCCTTGCCATCAGTGTCTACATTCTCCTTTTTGTTTAAGTTAGCCAGAGCAATGCCAATGATAAAATTCCAGAACTAGTCCACGAAAGATATCATGAATTGAGAATTCTGGATCCTGAAAGAAGAAGGCCAAGTGGTTTAGCACAGAAGAACATGAGTTTCTGCTTTATTTCTGGAAGAGTCCTATTCTAACATATTACAAGTGTGTGTGTGCACAGACATTAGACACATATATTGCACACACACATACCCATGGGCACACTTCTGTAGGCACAACTCACTCCTTTTTTGATTCTTTCTAGTATAAGTACAACCTATGAATCCCTCTCTCAGTGCTCTCTTGCTATCCTAAGTCTATATTTGGCACTTCTTCAAAAATAGGGCTACGCATTGACCCTTCCCTACCTGAAATTACTTCTAAATTGTTACCTATTATCACAATGTCCTTTCAAATTCCATGGAATAGATTTGTCAGACATCTTGTTTGGCAGCAAAACAAGCAGACTAAACAGTCACTAAGCCTCTTCTTGAAGGTAGAGTACCTTTCCCATTTAGACCTTCTCTTCCTTTCTCTGTACTCTCTGAAACTGCTGTCTCCAAAGTCACCTCCTGAGTCTCAGTCTAACAAAAACATTAAGCAACTACTGTTTATAATCTATTTTTTTCCATTTATTTGCTGTAGCTTGTCTTTCTTATTTTTGGTTTCTGGGTGGCGCTTATGGGCTCCTTATGAGGAGCGCTCATTGCCACTGAAACATTGCCACTGCTTGTCTTATTTTGTTTTAGAAGGTGTTAGGTTAGTATACTGATGAAACCTGGAGTCCTGGTGATGAAGAAATACCTGCATATTGGAACCAAGAGAATAGATCCGAGTTTAAAGACAGAACAGGGCATGGAGGCTGGAGTTCTAAAATGTATCTCAGACATCCAGGGCGAGCAGTCTGTGATTGGCAGGGAGGCAGGGCTTGGATAGGCCCAGGGCTGAGAAGCTTCATCAAGAGATACTTTAAAGTTGCTTTTTGGAGTAAATCCTGGAGATTAAATATTTACTTACTTGCATGTATCTTTTTTTTTTTTTTCAGTGCTGGGGATTGAACCCAGGGCCTAGTGCTTGTGAGGAAAGCATTCTACCAAATGAGCTATGTCCCCTGCCCTTGTATATATCTTTCTAAGAGTATTAAGTATTGAATAGACATTGCTTTTAGGATTCCTCAGAGAAGCACTTAAAAAAAGAGAGAGGGAGAGAGAGAGATTCATGATGTGAACTGGAGAAATGAGACTGTTGCCTTTGCTTCTCTAAACTGGTTGGTGGAGCTTTGGTCTCATTAGTCACTTTGTATCTGCTGATGGGAATATCATCTGCTGATCTTGTCATCTTTGTAGAATTTGATATATTCCACCATTCTTCCCTGTTTCTTACTTTTTACTTAGGAAAACTTTTGCCTCCTTAAATTTGTGTGACCATCCTCTTTCCTGACTCTTCCTGGCCTTAGCTTTGTTCTTGCCTGTTTGTTGTTTTTATCCGTTTAGTATTATGACTGTACATCTGCTACAAGTGTTACTGGCATTAACTGTGTCTACTTGAAGTCTTAAATCATAACCTATATCTTAGTTCTAGACAGGTTTTCTAACTTTCATTTCAGAAACCTGTTCATAAATGATGTCAATATTTCTGCTCTTTTCTCATAAAGTTACTCTTCCTTGGTATTTTTCTACTTGTATGATAGCATTGTTACCCATTCCTCCAAATCAGAAAACCAAACTTCTCCCTTTGCTTTATTGTCAACAGTAGATAATAAAGGTTGGCTAAGTAAACTGTTTTTGTGAACTTTTAGTTTTGAAATCCAGCTTTGAGATCACCAGCAGCTGTATTGCTTGGGAATTTGTTAAAATTTCAGGCTCCACAACATCATACTAAATGGAGAAAAATTGAAAGCCTTCCCTCTAAGAACTGAAACAAAACAAGGATGCCCTCTTTCACTACTTTTATTCAACATCATCCTTGAAACTCCAGCCAAAGAAATTAGACAGAAGAAAGAAATTAAAGGGATACAAATAGAAAAAGAAGAACTCAAACTATCACTATTTGCTGATGACATAATTCTATATTTAGAAGATCCAAAAATCCACCAGAAAACTTCTAGAACTAATAAATGAATTCAGCAAAATAACAGGATTCAAGATTAACACCCATAAATTAAATATGTTCATATACATCAGTGATGAATCCACAGAAAGAGAAATTAGGAAAACTACTCCATTCACAATAGCCTTAAAAAATAGGGAATCAATCTAACAAAAGAAGTGAAAGACCTCTACAATGAAAACTACAGAACACCAAAGAAAGAAATCGAAGAAGACCTTAGAAGATGGAAAGATCTCCCATGTTCTTGGATAGGTAGAATTAACATTGCCAAAATGGCCACATTAATAAAAACATATAGATTTAAGGCAATTCCTATTAAAATCCCAATGACATTCTTCATAGAAATAGAAAAAGCAATCATGAAATTCATTTGGAAAAATAAGAGACCCAGAATAGCCAAAGCAATCCTTAGCAAGAAAAGTAAAGCAGGAGGCACCAAAATACCAGGCCTTAAATGATACTACAGAGCCATAATAACAAAAATGGCATGGTACTGGCACCAAAACAGACATGGAGACCAAGGGTACAGAATAGGAGACATAGAGACAAACCCACATAAATATAGTTACCTCATACTAGACAAAGGTGCCAAAAACATACAATGGAGAAAAGACAGCCTCTTCAACAAATGGTGCTGGGAAAACTGGAAATCCATATGCAGCAAAAATGAAATTAAACCCCTATCTCTTACCCTGCACAAAACTCAACTCAAGGACTTAGGCACTAGAACAGAGACCCAGTGCCTAATAGAAGAAAAAGTTGGCCCAAATCTTTACCATGTCAGCTTAGGACCTGATTTCTTTAACAAGATCCCTAAAGCACAAGAAATAATGTCAAGAATTAATAAATGGGATAGAATCAAACTAAAAAGCTTCTTTGCAGCAAAACAAACAAGCAATAATATGAAGAGAGAGCCTACAGAATGGGAGAAAATCTTTACCACATGCACCTCAGATAGAAAGAACATTAATCTCCAAGATATATAAAGAACCCAAAAAATCTTAATACCAAAAAAAAAGACCCTGTCAATAAACAGGCTAAGGATCTGAAAGATACTTCACAGAAAAAGAAATAGAATTGATCCACACAACATGAAAAAATGCTCAACAGTTCAACCAATTAGAGAAATGCAAATCAAGATTGCACTGAGATTTCATCTCACTCCAGTCAGAATGGCTATTATCAAGAATACAAGCAACAATAAATGTTGGCAAGGATGTTGCGGAAAAGGCACACTCATACATTGCTGGTGGGATTGCAAATTGATGCAGCCACTCTGGAAAGCAATATGAAATTCCTCAGAAAACTTGGAATTGAACCACCATTTGATCCAGTTATCCCACTCCTCGGTTTATACCCAAAGAACTTGAAAGCAGCATACTACAGTGATGTAGCCACATCAATGTTTAAAGAAACTCAATTCACAATAGCTAAACTATGGAATCAACCTAGGAACCCTTCAATGGATGAATGGACAAAGAAAGTGTGGTATATATACACAATGGAATATTACTCAGTTTTAAAGAAGAATGAAATTATGGCATTTGTCAGTTAATGAATGGAATTAGAGGATATCATACTAAAAGAAATAAGTCACCCCCAAAGAATCAAAGGCTGAATGTTTTCTGTGATATACAGATGCTAATTCACAATAAAGGGAAGGGTTAAAGAAGAATAGAGGTACTTTGGATTAGACAGAGGGGAGTGAAGGGAGTGTAGTGGATATGGGGGTGGGAAGGATAGTGGAATGAATCGGACATTATTACCTACCCTATGTACATATATGATTACACGACTGGAATAATTCTACATCATGTACAACCAAAGAATGAGAAGTTATACTCCATTTATGTATGATATGTCAAAATGCATTGCACTGTTGTGTATAACTAATGAGAACAAATAAATATAATTCAGGCTCGATGCCAAATCTACCCAACTAGAAACTCTGGGAGTGGGGCCAGTAATGGGCAGTGACATGCCCTCTAGGTGATCCTTACCCCGCAGTCCCATACTGGGAATCAGGCCCAGGGGGTTGGGGGGTTCTACCACTGAACTATATCCCCTATATGTTTTGAGATAGGGCTTTGCTAAGTTGCAAAGGCTGGCTTCAAACTTGCAATCCACCTGCTTCAGCCTTCCAAGTTGCTGGGAGGTGTGGACCCCAATGTCCTGCCATCTAGGTGACTTCTTGATGCACACTGGAGTCTGAAAATTGCTGTTCTAGTTGTTGTCAAACCAAGCGATTCATGGTAAGGCTTTTGGAGGACCAAAAAGCACTCGTAATTGTAGCTAAAACTTAGTGTATGTCCATATATTTTTCTGAGTGGATAGCTTTTATCCTTTTATCTTCAAGTGGGTTTAATGATCCCCAAATTTGGAACTTTTTTGTTGTTGTTGTTCTCCAGTACTACCACTACTTACTTTTGCTCAGGACCTCATTATAGCTGATCTAGATTATTGCAAGACTGTAATCCAGACCCTTTGCTTCTAGTCTCCATCCTTTCCACCATAACTCTACATTGTGGTGACAGTGATCATTTTAAGAAGTGAATCTGATTGCAGCCACTCTCTTGCTCCAAGGTCTTCAATAGCTCTCATTGGTTTATGATCAAGTAACTTTTTAGCACCACCACATCCTTCACTAAGGTTTATTCTTTTGCATTTATCTCTAGTCATTTTCAACTTTTGGTTTAGTAACAATAAGCTTTGAATATTTTAGGCCTCACTTGGGTTCTCACATACTTTCATGCCTTTGCATATTCTACATGCTCAGTCTGGAAAGCACTTGCTGCTCCTCCCTCCATCCTTGTTTATATAATTCTTGTTCAAGATTCAGTTCAAGCTGGTCGTGGTGGTGCATGCCTCTATTCCCTGCAACTGGGGAGGCTCAGGCAGGTGGATTGTGAGCTCAAAGCCAGCCTCAGCAGATTACCAAGGCACGCACTTAGCAACTACAGAGACCCTGTCTCTAAATAAAATATAAAAAAAGGCTGCTGATGAGGCTCAGTGGTTCAGGGCCCCTGGGTTCAATCAATTCTCAGTACCGCCCCCCCCCCCCCCAAAAAAGAGGTTCAGTTCAAGCAATAGCTCTTCTGGGAATTCTTCCATTAAGACTAAGTTTAAGTGGCCCCCCTATGTGCTCCCAATTCCTGATGACTTATCCCATTCTGGTCTTAAGACCTCTTTTTACTCTTAAAAATTATTAGGAACCCTAAACAACTTTGATGTATGGGACAGCTATTCATATTTACTGTATTAGAAATTAAAACTAAAAAAGTTGATATTTAAAAAACTCATTAACAAGTAACATTTATAAACTCATTGCATTAACATAAATGATTTCACAGGGGTGGGGCACTGGGACTTGAAACTGCCAGGGGCAGTTTACC